>JAHWFP010155387.1:45495-64844 GCA_023313725.1 Lithobius niger | reverse complement strand
TATACTGTAAATTGCATTACCAATTCCTGGGCATCTGCATAAATATTCTGTAAATAAAAGTGGTAGGGACATCAATACAACTGCGAAAAAAAAGAGGTTCTGAAGTTGGTAGAGTTGTAATAAGGCCCAAACTAAAAGTTTTAAGAGAGCTTTGTAGCTTACCTGCGAAACGGGAATAAAAGCGTGACTTGCAATTTTGTATTCTTGAAAGAGCATTTGTCTTTATCTTGGGCGCTATATTCTACATACTGTACGAACGCGTTTCAATCCAGAAAGGTTGCCATTGATGCACATGCACTGTGAGAATCACGTTCAACACAGATTATGCTCATTTTTCAAAGTGTAGAAACTCATAAATAGTCTCTGCAAATTTTTGACGAACCGTAAAATAGATGGATACACTGTTCGTTTGTCTTCTTCAAGCATAATTCTAGGATTGTGGGACTACGCTCACTACATCGTATTGCTTGGAATTTGAAAACTGCGGCGGTTTTGAAACAGCTGCTTATGTAGCCTCCCAATATTTATCAGGCTTGGGGGCTACATGCTGGCTGGTTCGTCATGTCACAATGCACTATATACAGATTGTTGGGGTGCGACAGACGCTGCAAGTTTATGAGTGGGAGGTTCGCATTTATGAAGTGTTATGAACAATGTTTTCATCTATTGTATGGTTTGTTAAAAATTGGCTGAAACTATTTAGAGTTTCTCCACTTTGAAAGAGAAGGGTTATTTACGTTGACGGTCATTCTCTTAGTTTGAACTTTCAAAGTAAAACGCCACGTGGGTTTTCTGACGTGCAATGTGCTCCTGCCTGGAATAGATCCAGTCAAAAAAAAAAGCCCATGTATTTAATACTGAAAAACGACGACGGCTATAAAGAAAAATTACTGTTTCACTGAAAATTGAATAAAAATGTAGGGGGCAGCGATGTTAGCAATGAAAATAGTTAATATCATAAAACGAAAGTGGCACAATTCCGAGAATTGTTACAAATTTGATAGGGAAAACTAACATTTGTTGGATTCAAGTGTGAAAACGGGATAGAGAGCGCCAGCACGACGACGCTATTTTTATTAGCTATAATTAATCACATCTGTTTTTAGGCAGTTTGTTCCAACAAATGCACTCCATATCTCGACCCTCGAAAGTCTGGCCATCTCCGCTTGTCGCGCGACCGGCACTGCTCATGGGTACTCCAACGGTTTGTTTGTTCTAGACTGCCATCTGGACAGATGACGTTTTGAAGGCACTTATGTTTTTTTTTTTTTGCATTTCTTGCCATTTTCTGGCTGTGGCATTAGAAGTAGAATAATTTTAATTCGAACCGAGCCGAGTTTGCAGCAGAAGTATCGAGTATTTGGTGAACACACTTATTTTGCAAGTATCTTTTTTATTTGTTTGTGGAATAACAAGTTAGACCCTGCTTAACTGGCTGTGTGGGTCAACTTGTAGAAATGGTTTTGCAGTTTTTAGGATATAACTTTAAAATGGTTTGAGCTAGTGACTTTTAATTTACTCCATTGGAAAGCTCTCGTCGAGACGATGAATTTGGTATATTTGAACGTCAAAATCGGTCAAAAATTGGCGAACTTCGCGTTTTCACTATACTCGAGTTTTTCGAGTATGAATTCAAGCGGCGAGCCGAGTTCGAGTACACGAATTTTTCGAGTATCGCACATCCCTATGTGGAATACACTTTGGTGTTTTGCAACGTGTATGGGAAGTCATCTGGGAGTTTTGGTCATGAATTTATTTCGAGGGATTGATCAGTATGCCTGTACAATGTCATTGCCCACGCTGCCGACGGCTCGCCATCGTTATCGATACACTTGGCTTTGCCGTGGGTGTTGTGATTGCCTTCTGGACGTAAAGCTTTGTCAGATTTGCTCTCGATTCCTGCTCTTACCTGGGAAAAGATAAAGAAGTGTTGGAACAGGTCTTAAACTAGGATGAAGCGGATAAAAGCGAAAAAACCTTTTTGAAAATCAACATCGTCTGACGGAGCTAGGGAGCTGCAATTAGCTGCCGGTTTTTGGCTGCCACCTACAGCTGCCGTTGCTATGTCCTTTCCCAGAGCAACGTTGGATTCTTAACACTCCGAATCAGTAGTGGACGACGGGTTTTTTTTTTCCCTGTTCCCTGACGAATCTGAATTGGTATCTAACGATGCGGAATTGGAACTGTGCCTTGGCGAAATAGAATTCACAGCATTAAACGAAATCGCGCGAAATGGACATGTGGTTTTGGAGAAGGGCAAAATACAGGGCGTTAGGCCTATATCGGTCGCAGCCACTACGGGTTCGCCAACCACCCCTGTGGACTGAGTCAACCGACGAAGAGTTGCATGGAGTTTCAATCGTCGTTAGTTGGCTATTGCTAAAGCTTCTTCTGCAACGAGAGTACAGCTGTTACAGAACAACATTTCAGTGCTTTTGCTAGACCAGCGAAAGGAAAAAAAACATGCTGTTGATTCTGATATGAAAAGGGGTTAGGGAGGAAGATTGAAGTTTTAAACGTATGTGAAACTGATGTCACGAAACGGGCCATCTCGTACAACTCGGGCCATCCAAAAGAACAATGCGGAGCTCTAGTCCAGGATGAATTTGTTAGGCTAGTGAAGAACACTACGGAAGTGGGAGAAAACGGAGCCGTTCTTAGCTGAAATGTCTTTAAAAGAATGCATACTCGATTGTGTCGTCTGATAAGAGAAGTGAATGAGTGTGACAGCAATACTATAAAACAAGAAGAAAATCCACGAGTGAGTTTGACGTACCGTGATGGAGTGCCTGGCTAGATTTGTGACGTCTTGAGGAAGCGAGACTTGTATACATTCTTGAACGTAGAGGGCTAAAACGTATTAGCAATAAAGTGAGGAAAAGTGTGACTGTCCTACATCAGGCTCACATGACACAAAAGGAGAAAGATGAACAGGCGATGGGACGTGTTGTGAATACAAGAGGAGGAGGAGTACCATGTCCCATGCAAGGACTGTGAGACAGTTCAAATTGGCGAGACCACAAATTGGCGAGTGAGACTGGCACAACACATGGCGAATGTAAGAAATCAGGAGAAGGACAAGGGAATAGCAGTGCATTGCATGGAGACACGTCGCACAATAGTAGTGCTATGTCGGTAACCGGAACCGAACCGCAGTTTCGGTTTTTACTTATAAACCGAAACCTAATTGGACGTTTTTAAAAAACTGGTTTTTTTCTTCTTTTTTGTAAAGCAGGTATGAATAAGGTAAAAGGCAACTTTGCATACATGTGTGTGTGTCTTTCCCAAAAGTAGAATATTTTCAGCCGGTCTGCGACATGCTTTTTGCAAACTAAAAATGGGTGGTAGAGGTAGGTGTCTGCAGGTGGCAGGAAGGGTGTGAAGGTGGAATTTTGCATTGTGCAACATTTTGAGTGTGGCCCATTTGGGTTCATGAACTATTTTCTTGCAAGAATTTTTTTTCTAGACCTTTGTAGGTTGTTTTTGCTAAATAACTTAGAACGACCAAACGTATCGCCATAACAATAGCACCATTCAAAAGCTCTCGAAAAAACTTAAAATGGTGTATTTGAACGTCAAAATCAGTCAATTTTTGGCGAAATTATCTCAAAAAGAAGACCAGGAAAGAAGACGTGTAGAATAAATCGTACTGCAACACTACCAGCCGTACTGTGACGTAGCGTCACGCGTCGCTCTGATTCTGCTACAGGGGTGTCTTTGCAGGGATATTTAACCATAAAAAACTAATAGTTGTCTTTTATAAATAAAATAAGATGATAGACAAACTAATCGACGGCTTTGTCCGAAATGGCAATATCAGACAATAATGGAGACTACCACAACAAAAAACGGGAGGAATTTCGTCTCGTTCATGAATGCTCAATTGAACAGCGTTCAAACGTGCTAAGGTTTGTATTGTTAAGCAAAAAGTATAAGCACCAACTATAATCGTTAACGGCAGCTCCTGCTAAAGTTATTTAAGGTAATTGGGATTGTTAAATATTTACCAAAACATAACGTGGTTGTTTACAACTTTCGCGATCGATAAGCACTTTGGTCAGCACATCGGATTACAGATTGCTACTCGCAAATAATTCGCCAGGAATGGTCCATCGATCACCATCTAGATTATTAAACAAATGCCGATAAAAGTTATAAGTACGTTTTTCCGATTATAATTTTAAAAATAAAGCATTTTCAAAAAACAAACAGTAATGCTAACATTTCACTCAAGGGTGTGTTGGTAGTTAGCGTTCCTGGACAAAACAATCGATCACAACTGACACACGTGCGAAAACGTCAACATAGCATCGCTCGTGATGTGGGGACAGTTTTTGACTTAAAAATGTCTTTATCATTTGAACAACAAAACCGAAATCGAAACCGATACCGAGGTTTCCTTTGTAAGAAAAACCAAAACCAAACCGATTCGTAAAAAAATGAAACCGACACAGCACTACACAATAGATTGGGAGAAAACCAAGACGCTTTTGAGCTCTAACTCAGCAAGAGATAAAAATCTTAGGTGCCTGGAATCGATAGCAATTAAACAACCGGAATTGTATTTTAAACTGCTTACATTCAAGGACCATCAAATCCTAACGTGGAGCACCTGGGTTATGTTGAAGTTGATCGAGAATTGTGTAGGCGATGGGAACTGAGCGAACAGAATGCTGGCGTACAACAGCCCGACAAATATAGGAAGCCACGATTACCGGCGATTGTGAACATCGAAGAAGAAGATGTGATCAGGGACTAAATAAACCTTTAAAAACCTGATGAAGACAACAGGGAGTTGTTGAAAATTTGCTGGACAATGGACATAGTAGTAAGTGACTAGTTTGTGAAATGTGCGTGTTTTGTTTGCAAATTGACATTTTCATAATTTCGTCACAGTACGAACATCAACGAAGTTTTTCGTGTAGCTTCTCGATTATACTTACCGTGTCGTTCGTACGCCACAGCAAATTTGTACACCAGTTGCCGGTTTTATCGAAGTTAAAGACTGCAGTTGCAGTGCACTACTGCGCGACGAAGTTGCCGGAGACGCGACAAACGGAGATGGCCGGAAAGTTTGAAGGGTCTATGCATTGAGGACATTTGGTGGAACAACCTCCATAAAAACGGAAGCCCGTATGTTATCATAAACCCAATTTAGCCCAGACCGGAAGGGGAAATTTATGTGTGTCCCAACTTGGGCGAAATGTTGACCTAGGCATCTACACGACCATGGGCATCGACTCAGCAATTTACGGTAATAAATAACCCTTGCTTGATAAGTAGCATATTATGTCTGATTATGTTGCTACTACCTGCAGTATTCCTTGATTTACTTGTTGCAGCTATAGTAATATTTTGTGACGCTAAACCAAACCAGTCAAGTTCTACATGATAAACGTGCACTTTTTGGCGATTTGCAAAATTCGTAAGTTTATCATGTAGAACTGTTTTGGTTGTGTGTTGACTGTAAGTGTTATTCGTTGTTTAAAACCAAAGTACAATGTCCGATTTACCATATTACAATATTTTCAGTAATTTCTTATTCTTTTCTGCTTGTAGTTCCAGTCCAACTGCCGCTCCTGCAGTCGGTCCGTCTCCGCCAAATAATTTGCCATATCCTGCAAACCCATATGCAGCGCCACAGCAAGTGGGGTCGCTGTACCCTGTTAACCAGCTTCAGCAAGCTGGATCTCAGTACATGAGTAGTTCGGCAGGTGGTGGTACGAACCCAGCATCCGGAGAGATGACTTGGCCCCGCCCTCGCCGCCCACCCCCGCCACCTCCACCTAGTTCTAATTATTCACCCTCCTCTGCTTCGCCTGTCAAGAGTAACACCAGCACTTTGTCCACATCGTCATTGTCAAACTACGGTAAAATGGGCCCCTTCCTTCCCATTTTTTTTTTTTTTTAATAAAATCTCACAATTTCTGTGAAATTGATACGAAGTTGAAATAGTTACTGAATTTATAGTCTGATTCAGTATTCATGCTCACTTATGAACTGCAGATTTTGGCAGCATTACATTGATAAAGCCTATAAACTAGACTTCTAGTAAGTTTGTACCAATCTGCTCTTTTCTGCCGAAGTGTTGCCAAAGAGATCAGGCCCAAAATGGCCAGAAAACTGAAGGTTCTTGCTGAAGCGATCGCCAACAGGATTTTGAAAACGCATGAGAACATTGTCATCGGAATGGTAATTGGTAATTCATAAATTGAAGCAGTCTGGACTGATATCGGCTTGGCAAAATCATTTTAGTACATCTTCTGGCGTTCAATTGAAATGCAAAATTTTTATTACCAAACTGAAACATATATATCCAAACTGAAAGCTAACAATTTCCCAGAGATGTAATATTTTTTTATTTTTGTTTTTGAGGTTGTAAAACATAGGGGCAGTTGGTAGCTATTTCATTGAACAACTCGCTAAAAAGTAAGTTTTATTTTTAATTTGGCTCTGACAGTGGTCCAAGTGCCCTCGACGCATGGGTTTGTAATAGCATTACTATAAGCCTAAGATAGTGTAAATAAAGGCCATTGTAAGTATGCTTGAAAGTAACCAGTTTGTGCTTCTAGTTTACCTAGAGAATAGTTTGAAACTTTCTTCTGTGATATCACTGGTCAAGATTTGTAGGTATGATATGACGTTTTGCTTGAATGGACTATCTGGCATTTTACTTCCTTTCTGGCTGTCCTGTAAAGTAACTTGAACTTTGTGTGAATAATACAAATGTGCATGCGTTGCATGACTAAATACTGTAATTTGTTTTCTGACAGTAACTCCCATTACTCCAGTAAGATTAACAACAGTGCAGGTCTTAGTGAGTTGTACGAAAAGTAGCATTAAATTAAGGAGTATT
This sequence comes from Lithobius niger, assembly GCA_023313725.1. Classification (NCBI taxonomy): domain Eukaryota; kingdom Metazoa; phylum Arthropoda; class Chilopoda; order Lithobiomorpha; family Lithobiidae; genus Lithobius; species Lithobius niger. The sequence continues at coordinate 57,988 of JAHWFP010155387.1, read as the reverse complement.
GTGTACTTAATGTTGACTTTGTATGACTGTATTCTGGAGACCACTTGATAAGTTCACTACTCAAACAGGCACAGTGTCTGTTTGAGTACTGAACTTTGATAAAATGTGTAGTTTTAGTTCCAAGATGAATAGTTCGTTTCAGTGTAAAACGTCACATGGCTTTTTAAAATTAACTAATCACCAAATCCGATGTGAAATGCTCAAACTTGTCATGATTTTGTTCTTTTACGGTAGGGATATCCAGTTGAGGTTTAAACTTAATCCTTGGGTTAAGATCGGTAATAAGGGAAAATGGTGATATCCATCACGAAATAAATTGAGGGCTAAGCAAAATCTAGCCTGTATGTCGAGGACTAACTTAATACTGAGTAGTCAGCCCCGAGATGTAAAATGCGGTGATATCCATCCAGGATTAGCGTTATTCCTGAGCCTATAACATAAGTATATCGAGGGCTAATGTAGCCTGAAGGTCGCGGTCTAACGGGTAAAGAGCTAACAAAACCCCAACTTAGTCCAACATGGATATCACCAACTTTTTCCTCCAGTCCACTAACTCCCTGGTCGAGAGTTAGTTAGATCCAGGGCTAAGCTAGTCCGGGGCTAGTTTAGTCCTCAACTGGATATCCCCACCGTTAGTCTATTGATTTAGCTGATAAAACAATTATGTATTAGTTGCATATCGGTCATTTAAATCCGTTTTTAGGAGTAAATCTTATTCTTAAAAGTACACATACAAGGGAATTTCTTCGTCTTGCTGCCTGGCACAGCAGGTCATCTTTAAGCTTTTTTGCATCTTTATGTACTTAGAGAGTATTCTACTAATTTTTGTTGAATTAGCACATATCACAAGAAAAAGGCAATTAATCAAAACTGTAAAAGAAGGTTGTAAGATCCATGTAGCAATGCTAGCAAAGAGATATGTGGCAATAGTCAGTAATTCATTGCAATTTTGTTTCGTCGCTAAACTAGGGGATAGGTGAACGTATGGCAGAGGCATGCGTTGGGTGGGGGTACACACGGGTGATCCTCATAGCTGTTCTGTCGTTCGTTTATAACAAGGAACGACGTAATTTACAAAAGCAAGGTTTGTACAGGTCCTGGAAATAGCTTGGAAAATAACAATGAAATATCAGGCCTGGTAAAGTCTTCGAAAAACTCGAAAAATTCTGTTGTCCTAGAATAGTCCTGGAAATTCCCATTACAGAAAATCATGTTTCTGTTTTCCGTGTCAGACGTTAAAATACAACCTTGGATTAATAACTACACTTCGTTACCTTGATAACTCGCTCGCTATACTTAACGCGCAAGCACCGCGACCCAACATTTGGCCAGAATACTCTAGTTTCTCAAATTCGCCACGAGAGCAACTGCCAACAACAGTGGAAGTGACGTCAAGCCACGTGATTAGCGCATCCAATAACGCGAGCAGTCGCCGTGAGCACACGTCGCCGCCATCTTGGATTTTCCCTGACGTAGTTGGAGACAAGAGCTGCCACTATACTTGCGGCCAGATGCGACAGATGGCGCACAACGTTTTGATCGCGAGTACTCTGGTCGTTACCTTGGCTAGATTTCGGAGCGAGTGAATAGGGCTTCGTACAACACACTTTTAAACATAAAAAAATACAAAAAAAAAAAAACTAATTGTAACACACCAGTGCTTGTGCGTTTAACCAGTGGCATTTCATGGAACAAAATCTGTCACATCTTGCGACAGTGTTGATAAGACTTCATATGTAACAAACTTGGCTTTAAATTATCTCATTTTCTCGTAATTACCCTATATCACCGAGTTAACCCCACTGGGCGTTTGCACATTTTGTGACTTTAAAGGGGTGGGTCCTAACACGGTTCTTGAAAGAAAAAAAAATAAGGAAAGCGCGAAAAACGGTCGAAAAATACTTTATTTTCATGAACAATAATGAAAGTGAGATGAACGGTGTTTTGAGCTGTATTGTGTTTTTTACCAGTGTCAAGATTCTAGTTTCTTGCCATATTAATGTAAATCAATGGAAGAAAAGGTTTCTGTTATTAAAAATTTCAACATTAATGTATGAAGAATATGAATAGTAACTTAAAATTAGCCTAACTTTTAGGAAGTGATCACACCGACTACCTTTGTTTAGGGGGTTCCTTTAATTCTATTTGTTGCAATATTCAAGTTAATACGAACTTCAACAGTTTCACACTATTTTTGTTTAACTACAAATCAATTTCGAATAGAAAGAGTCGTTCACAAAACGAAGTTAAAGGCACCTTTTCAACGCCTACATGCAACTCTTCGAGCAATATAAAGAAAATAGTAAATTAAAAATGGAACAACACTAATTGTAGCCGGATATTATTGTAAGTAAATGTACGAAAATGTTACCTTTAATTAAAAACTTCAACATTAATGGATCAAAATTACTTGTGCAATCTTTAAAAACATTTTGGCACTTGATTGTAAGTTGTTCGTTGCCATCTCCATCCTCCATATTGCTTGTGGTAACCCACTTCCAATTTGGTTTTGGTCAACTAGCTCACCCAGGTTAGGTTTTTTTAAACTAGAAGTTGCTGATGCAAACAAAGTTCATGATTGATGCTGCTGGTAGCGATTAAGACATGTCAACAATGGAATTTGGAACCACAAAAACGTTTTAAAGTTAAGATCTGTTATTGACATTTTAGGTACGTTTTAGGTTTCCAACCACCAAAACTGGTTCGTTGTAAACAAATTTTTGTAGTGTGTATTTGAACTGGAACAGATAATACAGAGCAAGTTGGTTTTAGACACCCACACTTGATAAATAAGCGTGCAGTAAACATTTGTATCCAACGCTTAACTTTCTTTTCAGTAGTTTGTGCAAGTTGTTTGGCTTTGTGGGCTAGCTACACCATGCATTTTCCACTTGGTTCCTTTGCTTATTATTTGGCTTTTGGCTCTACCTTACCACGACCTAACCTATCAACAACACCTAATTAATGCCGTGTTTTTTTTTTTTTTTTCTGGTAGGGTTGGATGGAATCCCATTTGAATTAAATGCTAGGTACAAAGATATGCAAACTTTAAAAAATGTGAGTACCTTTTCTATTATTTAAGGGCTTAAATATTGTTTTTGTATTTCTTACCTTACTATTCTTGAATTTTTCAGTTCACATTGCCATGTACGTTGACCAAGAAGCCATCAGACATAGAAGTTGAGGTATGCCTTTCAAATAAAACCTAAGGCCTCTGATGATGCATTTTTAATGTTAAGTTTATGTTTTGTTTGCAATTTTGAAATTAACTGAAAACATGAGTATTTTAAGTTGTTGCCTATTGTCCTGAATACATAACGTTATCGTATTCTAGCTTGTACCTTTTGCACCGCAACATCAGCAAAATCTGTTACCTTGGCCAAATGTCAATTTGCAGGTTTCAATCAGTACACTATTTGAAGCTTTTTTCCGAGACCTGGTCGTTACGTTTTAAACATTAGCATACGTGACAAGTTAGTAGCCTAAATAGTTTTTTTTACTATAGCACAGCTAAAATATACCCCACCAAAAATACAGATAATCTAAAATCGAAGCAGTTGTTATAAAGGGTAAGATTTTAATCATTATTGGCTGAACTACATTAACTGCTTCATCGTAGCAGAGTCTAGTATGAAAGTCATTGAACTTGCGTCTCACACTCGAGTCATCTTGCCTTTGGGCCCATACTATTATTTTTACGTACATAATAATTTCGAACCAATTTTGACTAGGGATGGGATCGTTATTATTGCGATAGGCAACATACGCGATAGTTTTATCATAATGCTTTTCGTGATCATTGCAGCTTTGAGCTCATTTCGGCTGTTTTCCATCGTTGTCGACAATTTCGCTCAATATTGACCGATTTTGATGTTCAAATAGACAAATACACCATTTTAATCGTATTTTCGCCAGCTCTCCAGTGGTGCAAGCCAAAAGTATCTAGTTGAAACTGTTCTGAAGTTATTTCTAACAAACCATACACTCTACATTTTTAAACCTTAAAGTGTGGGCGACGAGTATACGCGCCAAAAACACAAGCACAGCTTTGAGTCCTAAAAACAGAGTCCAAAGTATGCACGAGATGGCCAACAATGGAGAAACGACAACAATACCAGGTTCCCTTAACAAGCCGACTCTAGAGACGACCGTGGCCGAGTCGGTAGAGGCGTGTGCCTGAAGTTAAAGAGCTCCTCCAGGTTGCTAGTTCGAGTCCCGTCCAGGTTACCCCTACTTTTGTGGAGATAGAAAATTAATTCAGCAGTTAAAGGGTTAAACAAACATGTCCTCCAAATGGATAAGAAAAATTGCTACTCACTGCTGATTTTATCAGGACAAATGTTAAAACATAAAGCGCTTGTCAGTTGATTAATTAATAGCAACATTTTCACATCTTAACAAGTCACTAACTGTGCAGAAAATGTTTGGATTGCATACTGTTTTTTTTTAAGGTAATATCTTTTTTTGTGTGTATGGCTTATCTGGCAAGTGCGGCTTGCGTGGTATTTTAAATTCTTACAACATTTGAAATAGCCTAACTTAATTATTTTGAACAAATAAGAATAAATTTGTTTCATATTTTTGTATTAACATGCCACTAACTGGGCCCATTCTGTATGTACATTTAGGCCTAGTCGTAGTATTACTAGGCCTAAACATGTATAGTAAGTAAGCTTACTGTAGGAATAGAGCTGTTATGTATGACCATGCAATTGATCAAATTAAGACAGCTTGGGCGACACGTTCAGAAATATCGCAATAATCGCAAATATCATATATCAAGGTGCTGCAATAATTGCGTAGTCGAAATTTCATCGCCCATCCCTAATTTTGACCCATTTTATGGCGCTAGGTTTGGTCAGTAATCGGTTAATTTGGTTGAAAAATGGATCTGTCAATAGATTTTAACGTTTCTTTCCATTGGTCCAAACACCCCAAGTTAGTAACTCCTTTCATTTAGGAGGTATGAAGGAAAATCTAGAAAATAAAAAGTTTCTTTGTTTAAAGTATTGTTGAAACTCGTGGTCATTGTCAATTGGACATTTCTTCAAGGGAAGCAAGGAAGGGGGTGTATCCATTTATACCATGCCTTCCATTTACACAGTAGCGTACCGTTTGCAACGATATTAGTTTTCTGGTTTTACGTGTACTAAACTTGCCACTACCTTTTACAAGTTTTTTAAGCATAGAGCACAGTTTATTGCTGATATTTTTGGATACGACTGTTTATTATGGATTTAACCACTTTGGCGGAAACTTAAGTGATGCGTAAACCCGTACATAAGCTTTGGATTAAGGAATGTCGCATTGATTTTTCGCTTTTTTTCTGCTTTCAGTATGCGTACGATTTCAGCATGGAGCGTCAGGCGCAGCAGAGGCTTCCCTTAGGCATGGACTACTGAGCAGAACAACGGGAATCCTCTACTACTCCTCCTCCTTGAGTTGTACAGTTAACCAGACACCGGCCTGCCAACGATTGCCACAGGTTTCACAGTGCGGGCTCTCCATCCCACCCTCACTTGGTGCTTTTAACCCTGTGTGCAGCATGCCGCTGGCTGTCGGATGTTCAGTGGCAAAGACTCGGATGTTCAGTGGCATAGACTGGGGGTCACTTGAATGGACGTTTTGATTGTTGTCATAGGGCGCGGCTACTTTGCAGTCACGCGTGTCAGGATTTAGTGCCTCTTCCCACTCGAAGCACTTGCTTGAAAAGCAGTCAGTTGGCGAAGACGAGATTCGTCTTCATGTTGGAGGTCTTGGTGATACAGTACACAGATTTGTGTAAGGTACTAACCACAGGACTTATGTAAGGCTAGAAGCATTTATTGCCTTTATTTGATTTGCTAATTTATTTTAATTTCTGGTTACTGATGCAGTGTTTTTGCTGTTTGTTGTATCCAAGATATTAGATTAGTGTAAGGAATTATCTTCGTAATACGTTGCTAGTCTACAGAGTATTAATGAATCGCCGATACGTTCAGTCTGTCATCACGGGTAGCGTGTGATTTACAGAAAGATCGAAAAAGTAAAAGTGGCAAGATAATTCGTCGTACACTCAGTAATCAGAAGTACATAATTCGCCAGTGCTAAAACAGCATGTTCATAGAGTGGATTTGAACCTGGGTGGGCTGGCGTATAATACGTTTGGAGTTTTACTGTTTGTAAGCAGTATTGCTATGAATATTTTGTACACTTGACGGAATTTATGTTTATGTTGGGATTTACCGGTGTTTAGGTTCAGTAGAACTAAATACGGAAGAGCTTCTGTCGGAGTAATGGATTCTGCTTATGTCTATGTTTCCAAGTACATAGACATTATTTGGTGGTTTGACTATGCCTTCCAAGAGTACAGTAACCTCTTTTGACAACGAATAACCTCTTAGGCCAAAATGGTTCTTTATACAGCAAGTTCTTGTTATAGATGGCCGCCTTCCAGTGAATTGTGAGAATTAATGTCACAATTCCGTAAGCCGTTTTGTAAAAACACTACAGATAGTCTTTAATGAAACTAAATCAAGCTCTACTTATATTTTGAATAATTTAACTGTTTTACATGTTAGTGTTCAGTGAAAAAGTTTTAATTTTGAATCGTGGTTTGACTTTGGCTTCATCATAAATTCTGCGTTTTCTTTGAAAGTGTTTCTTAAACATATTCCTTGTCAACGTGGATTTTAGTATTGTGAATAATGTCAGACCCACTTCTGACATCATGTTAGACAAATGATACAAATGACACTAACGTGTTCTTAAAGCCCTAGCAAGTGCCGACCATGATCCCTTCATATGTGACAAATAAAGCTTAACAGTACTGAAAGTTTTTTTGTTGTTGTTGCTTTTTCTTGTATTAAAAAAAAAAGAATTTTTCATCTTGTTAACAGAAGGTGGCCATCTAAATAGTTGAACTTTTCACTATAAGGATAAATTCCATATTTGGAAGTTCGTTGTATCGAGATTCTACTGTATGCAAAGGAAAGAAAAGTGCTGGAGAGACTTGGGTTAAGGTTACCCTATATTTTCAGTATCAATTAATTTACACAGTTAACGGCATCTTCTCAGGATTGCAGTATTTGTTGAGCAAATACCAGTAACCACAAAACCGAGAGTTGATTTAAGGGATTAATCTGAGAAATACAAGACAAAATCAAAGCAGTAATCTGGTCTTGCATAAACATTTCATATTTTCGGTTTCTTTTCAGTGTCATGAAGTAGAAAAACAAAACTTTGTAGGGTTGTGCACTGTGCAGCAATCTTTAAGATGTTTGTCCGTTAGTTTAAATGAATCATTCCCCTAACACTAATGCTTTGTGTCTGCTTTTAGTGCGGTAGGTTCCATCTCTCCTTAGCTGCCATGATCTCTTATGTAGAACCACACTAAACGTAGTCTTCCTCATATTTTAAGTAGGCCTACTGTAATATGGTTTTGTTAAATTTCTCTATGGCTCGGGGAAGTACCTACAACATGCTCGATTGCAGAATCTATATTAAAATATAAATCTGCAGCTGTGAGACTATTTTAGTGCTAAAATTCTATTTCGTTTGACTAAAGTTTGTACGATTCTAGCCTTGTTGCATGATGCGCTGTCACTTTAGTTTTAATGCGAGTGCGTTGACTGGGCTAAGTCTTCAGACAAGATTTTGATTGGTTTTGTAATTAAAACAAAAAATAAACGCCTGTTGTAGCAGCCTGAGACTGCAACAGAAACCATTTAAAAAAGTAATATATTATGTTATTTACTGTAAAAAGGATTATGTGTGACTTCACAGTGTGATTTTAATCTGTTGTGGCTAGGGCATTCAAACCAGAAAGTGAGCAAATTGATATGCCTTTCAAATGTTTATTTCTAATTATAGTATTAGCTACGTGGGTGACATGGTGTGCAAGTGGTATGCAGCACAAAACTGGACGATATAAACTGAAGTGTGACTTTAATCAGGAGCAAAAATTGCAATTTTTACCGTAAAGTAGCTGTCAGTGTGATAAAATATCAATACTGCAAGAAATGGACAGTAGTGCCAGTGTTCGTGCCATTGGGTCTTGTCAGTTTCAGTTAGCATGAAACGTTTGTATGGCTTTACGTGTTGCGCAGCTAACAGATATTTACACACATTGTATAAGTTCCGTATTATACTGTATATATTTTTTTTAATTATAAATTTTTGCACTTCACTTAGTGTTGTAATACTGCTACGGTGATAAACTACGGTGCAACCCATAAAAATACATGGTAAGAAATGGTGTTAAATCCTGAAATTTTTTAATTAACCATATTTTTACTTATTGTAAACGTCTGAAAGTAATTACAGCAGTTGAAAGCTGTATAAGACTTGAGTATTATCCTACTGAAAAATGTACATGGGATGCGATTGTGACTGAAAGGTGGGTAAAACTGAAGACTGGCATGTTCTGTAGTATATTCTCGTTAACTAGTGCACCAACAAAAATTCTGTTTTATTGACTTCATATACCTCAGTCACGATAAATTACATAGCTTTGCTATTTGGCCTTTCTATTTTATTCCTTTTATTATATTCAAAACCCTTAAATGCTCAAAAGTTGCGACCTTTTATGGTTTATGTATGTTGGGTGTTTGCCCAAGGTCACTCCATGATATTCTGGTATATTACTCAGTCTTTTTATTTTCATATTTTTCCCCACATGTCAAGATGTTGACAATTTCACCATAATCTGTTAACAGTTGTATGTATGCGACATCGCTGAGGCCGCCTAATGTTGTATAAAGTGTCAAAACGTTAAATTGCCAAGTAGAGGATCACTCACTCACAACCCTGTAGTCTGTACGCGATATGAAAACTTGGTTCGTAAAGAATGTAGAGTATCGGTTCTATTACACCACAGCGCACAGCACGCTGGGAAAAAAGGGCCTGCAGTAAAGATGATTTAAATGAATTTCACTGCCATGTCTAAAGCCATTCTCGGCTAAGCTAGAAAGATCAGTTCCTGCGAAGTAAGAAAACAATGTACGAATCAGAGTTGCCAATGTTCCTCTACAAAGTTAAGTTTATTACTCGATTTACTCTGATCATGGATGGAGAGAACACTTTACGGACTGTAGATAAACGCATGGAGCTACCATGCCGCCAACAAATTGCATGGTGACTGTCCAGTTTACAATAATGACATACATAGCGTGGTGTAGGCGACAATTAAGATTGTCTTGCTGCAGACTGAAATTCCCCCCCGTTTCATTTCCAAAAATTGGATCTACTCTGGGTTGTATTTGTTATAAATGGCTGTTGGGTATTATAAGTTTGGCCACCATACAATCATCAGAAATAAACCAATTGTAAACAATAGGAATACAGTTAAAAAAAATTCTTTGGGACGTATTATGTTAAAAGATTGGTAGTAAGTGATTTGATCTCTGTTGCACTTGCTACCAATGCAATTTGTGTACATAAGTTGCTTTTCATCAGTGTATAGAATAATTGTGTTATCAGAAGACTTCGTTTTTCTTTTGATTACTTTGTCATCATGGGGAACAAATACAGTCGTAAAATCAAAATAGCGTTCAACGATTATAATTAATTAGTAATTGAGCCTCTTTTGCAAAACTGTGTTTGCGTCATTCACGTGGTAAAGTGTCGTAATCGACTGGGCAAGCAATCCCATATGGTTTATTCTTCCAACATAAAGTTGACAAGTGGGCGGCTTTTATAATTTTGCCCATTGTCGTAAATGCTTGTTTTGTTAAAAGCAGCATGACTCCACTTTTTGGGGGACCGAGGGGGGTGGAGGAGCATGTTGTGCATAGCAAAGCTAGGTTGCGTAAAGGACGTGCTGTAACAGGAAATTGTGTGCTGGAAATTGTTGTACTGAAAAACAGTAAGGTACCAAAGAAAACAATAGTATTGAATGGCCACACGCCGCAACTGTTAAGTGATAATTTAATTTGAAAATATGAAAAAGCGAGCGATGCGTACAAATAAATGTTAGTGGATTTTTTTTAGCTACATGGAACCTGCTGTATTAAATGTGGTTATTTGAAGAAAGGAACAGATGGATATGTTTGTACAGAAAGCCTTTGCTTTGTATTATTCTTGACCAATGGGCTATGTTAATGCAGATAAGAGTTAAAGCAATCGTTAGAACCAGTCGAAATTTCAAGTTTTTTAGATTACTGATGGACTCTGCAATATAATACGTGGGTGTTCAACAGTAAGTTTTAATAAATACTGCAACTGGGTTTTCTACTTTGCTTATTGGAATTGCGGTATGATATTTGGCGACTTACCAGTATGCTAATACTATTTATTTCACATTAATCGCTAGGTGGTAATTTAATTGGCATTAATGATTTGCACTTGTGATAATGAAACAAACGTAGCTGGTGCCCAACATTTTTTAGGTATGCTGGCCCGTTTCACGCAGACTGATTGTAAACCAAAATTGGTTTCTTGACATTTTCTAAATTTTGAGGTGTAACGACTGATGGTTGCAGTTTACTTCAGTTGCATCTACAAAAAGCGGTTGTGTCAACGTTTTGAAACTTTACACGAGGCTTTGAAACATAATAGCTGTGCCACATCAGTTTCCGTGTGCTGGTTAACCCCAGTCTCTCCCTTTTTCATATTTTTGACGACAAGTACCCAACTTTTTTTCCCAGAAGGGAAACAATGTTCGACCATGTTAGGTGTCAAATCGTTAAGTGCAGGCATTTAGAATGTAGAATTTTGTCACTGCTTACATTAATGGAAAAAAAAAAACGAATGTCAAAACGAGTAGTAGAACATGTTGTGTAGTTCAACTTGAAAGTTACAAATTCTCTGATTGTTCAATCAAGATATCTGATCCCAGTTTAAACATAAGACTGTAAATATAAATTATACGAAATAATAGTTCTGGAATGTTTTTTACTACACTGTCATTTTAATTGAATGAAACCTTGTTACTCACTAATTATTAGTTCAGCTTTTTACATCCTGTTAGCGTGCAAGTATTTTCTCGACTGACCCAGGATTGGATTTCTGTTGACACCGTTGTTTGGAGTGTTTTACTACGGGTTTTAATTTTGTATGTGTGGTTATTTGCATGATTGAGAGTAAATGTACAAGAGATTCTATCAAATTCACCTCTGGGCCAGTTCAGAAAAGAATTACTGTATACAGACAGTGTATTTCCACACAATCAATAAAAAAACAACTTATAGTAACACAAAAATGATTGTTGTGAACTTGCTACTTCAACGCTAATTGTTTTTCATTTAGGCAGAGTTGTGCTTGTGCAAACTTATAACCACTGTTCTAAAAGAATACTTAGGGGGAGTCAGTGGAGAAAATTGCCATCACATTTGTACTGCAGTAATGGATGGTACCAAGATCCCAGAGAAGAACATAAAAACTTCTATTTCTTGGCTTAACCCCCCCCCCATTAAGTTGAACGTTTTCTACTAGGTGCTGAACAGTCTTGATATTTTTCGGAGGATATTGAAAACTTTCCTTAATCGTTCACTTTATTTACCATACTGGCCCAAATATGAGAATGTATTTTTTTTCCGAATTTATTTCATTAAAACTGCATCTTTGTCTTAGATTCACGTCCAAATGCACAACTCTGCCAAATTTTGACCATTTTTTGAAGTTTGAATAGAACATTCGAAGCATTTTTCCAAGAGCTATCATTGGTTCTAATGAGAAGTCAGTAGTGCAAATATTAGTTTTGAATTATTTAGGAAAAACTAAATATAACCAAAATTGGACCATATAAATTGTTATGGAGCCCACAATTAAAAAAATACCCTATAATGACAAATTATGATTCTGAATGGGCATTGGCTAAACTGTTATATAATATTGACTACGTGTGTAGTAGAAGCACTGGCAGACTTTGTTGGTGAAAGTCGTCTGCTTTATCATCATGCCCGTTTTTTTTTTTAATTTATGAGCCCAAAACGACAACGTCGTCTTAAATCCGGGCCAGTAAGATACACAAATCTTGGCAGACACAAAGGTTAGACCAGTGGTTTTCAACCTATGGGTCACGACCCCAAAGGGGGTTGCGGGCATCCTCTCGGGTGTCGCGTTACTCAAACTGGGAAAAAAAATTTTTTTTTTAAATCTTTAGTTTTATTAATGATTACATTTCCCCCGAAATTTAATCATTAATAAAATTAATTAATTGTGAAGTACTTTTATCTCTTCTGAAAGCTAATTCTAATTATAATCTCTCCATTCTAACAACTAATCTTTCTAATCTAAAAACAACTTTGTGGGCGTGACTTTGTGCCGGGGAATTCCCCATCTATGAGTGTTTGCGCGCTCAACGCAGGTTTGTTGTACACAAATATAGAATTTCATATTGTATGATTCTATAAAATACTAGGGCTATTTTTTTATTTTTTATGAGCAAATGACGACATTCAAAGTGCCGAAAATGCAAAAAAAAAAAGTGTTGTCTTCCCGGGGTTCTTTCCTGGACCTTGCTGGGGGAGCTCACAATGCTCCCCCAGACCCCCTAGTTGTGAAACCGACGGGC
>JAHWFP010155387.1:0-45395 GCA_023313725.1 Lithobius niger | reverse complement strand
TTGGGGGGAGGGGGTGCAGAAAATTTTTTTTTTGGGGGGGGGGGCTGTTTGAAAAAGGTTGCAAAAACCACTGGATTAAACTATATTTTGTCATGCAAGAAACAGAAAGCCCAATTTTTCTGGTGTCAAACTTGGTTTCTATTGCGTTATTCGAAAATATAAACTACCTGTACATTTTTGCATTCGGGTCTTGCAATGCTTTTCTCTCGAGATTTTTTTTTCCCTGTAGTGATTTGGCCAGCTGCGCAACCCGACTGCGCATGCGTCGTGCGCAGTGCAGTGGGGTTGCACAGCTGGCATCATGTGCAGCCCTCCTATAAGACCTTTCAGCCTAGGCCGGCCGCCATATCTTTTCCTCTCCATATGTCATGGTGGTGCCTCAAGAGGGAAGGTAGGGTGGGTACACGTAGTATATATTTTCGAAAAGTCAATAGAAACCAAGTTTGGCCCGAAAAAAATGGGCTTTCTAATTGCCAGCATGAAAATATCTACTACCTGTAAATTTTTGCATTTACAGTTGACCTCGTGAATATATGGTGATGGGTACCACACGACGGTTTACCCCGGGTTGTGAGCTGGCTCCGGGGCCCCCCCCCCCCCAAAGTTTCCAAACTTCGCACTTTATTGAAAACAGTCTTCGTTTCTGTTGTGGAGTGCTTAAGGGGATTGGACGACCCATCTGGTTACGACTATGGATCTCTATTTCTGAAGTAGTGGCTTGTGAGAACAGTCAGACTTTTCCAGGATGCGCTTTGGAGGATTTCCGAGATGCAGAATTGGCAGTGAAAGGCCTACGATGCGTAGCGTGTTCTGAATTTGTGCGCTGTGACCGTGATGTTGTGGTCGACCATCTTGATCCAGTTTGCGATCTTTGTTGCCGGGGCAATGTTGACTTCTGCGAACAGTAGGAATTGTTGGATTCGTTGTCCGTTTGATGTAATAGCGTTCTTAACTGGACAAAGTGTTCTATCGTTTTCGTTGCCAATAATGTTTGTGAGCGCTGGAATGATGATTGGCATTGAAGGGTTTGAGGATCTTTGAGTCTTGTCTCAGAAATCTGAATTTGGTCTCAGATGGATGAATTTGTAGTATCAAGATTTGTTGACACATCTGGCAGCGACAACGAGTCCCAGGTGGTGTTGTCCGTTTCTTGTCTTGTGTTCCTAAAGAAGTGGCTTGTGAAGATGGAATGACTTCGATAGGATGCGGCCCTTCGCTGTGGCAGATCAGGGAAGTTGACAGTGCTCTTGATTCTTGAGTTGCGACCATGTTGTCAGCTTCGTCGAGATTTTCGGATTGCTCAGCAATGTGGGATGTTGGTCTTTAGGAGCTTTAGCTTCCAAGTGAGTGAGAACTGAGCATCTGCATGGCTGTGACAATGGGTCCCAGGTGGTGTAGTCCAACGACTTGTTACATCTTGGCGAGGTTCTGATGGCTGGTTGGTCCTGAAGAGTTTCAAATGGCCAGCGGTGAAGGACGAGTGTCAGAAAGGGGTGTCGACCTGGTCAAAACGATTGGTGTTGGCGGTAGGTGTCGGTGTTGACAGCAGGTATCTCGATGATGAAAGGTGACATTGTTGTGCTGGCGAGACCATGATGTCTGGAACCGCCGGAAGAGGGTTTGTCACATGGAACAGTGGTCTCGAGGCGGGGTTCGCGTTGGGTTCCCTGTTATGTTGTCAAAATTAGACTGCGATCATGGACAGAGCGACGGATAGACTGGAGCTCAGGATCAGCTGCAGGATGGCTTGTAGGCGGGTTAAAGAGGCAGAGCTCCTGTTTGACAGGGGACGATGTCTTGAACTTAACGGTGAAAGCGTGTCGGTGGGTTGACAACAGCAGTGATGAAAGACTTCTTGCAGTGAAGACTTCAGATGAACCCAGAAGTCGACCTTGCTGTCACCGTTGAATGGTTTAAGGTGAATTACTTTCCAGTGCTTCCCTTATTGGTTAGACAATTCCACTAAAGAAGAGGTGTTGTTGAGACATTCAAAACAAGGTGTGATGAAATGCCTTTTGGGGAAAGCTTGGAGGAGCTTCTTTCGGGTGAAAGCAAGAGGCTTCTTTCGGGTGAAGCCTTTGGACGGACTCAGAAGCTGACCTTGCCATCTTTCAGTGAAAGCTTGGAAGAGCTTCTTTCGGGTGAAAGCTGGAAAGCTCGGAGCTTCATTCGGTTTGAATAAAAAATTGAAGCCATAGTGAGGCGCCGGTAGAGGCAGGGGAATGCTTGGTGGATGATGATGAGTTGCTACTTTGTTGTTGTGTATCTTTCGTGGCAAGAAGCACAGAGAAGGTTACTACTGTTTGATGCTGGGTAGCGTCAAATGGATAAGGCTACAGTCTGAGATGGACATCATATGTGGAGCTGCAGAGAGGTGCAGCAGGTAGCAATGAGTGAAGGCTACCAGAGCTGTTTGTGATGACCGGTGCAGGACAAAGGGCAGCAGCATATGGAACTGTATCATTGGCTGGTGAGGGCAGAGAGGGATGGAGGTCCGAAGGAGCTGCCATGCTAAGCGGGAAGAGACAGTACGCCACAGGGGGTGAAGGATAGCAGATCTGTGAAGCGGATGGTTCGAACAAGCAGCAATGATGGTCGGTGAGGGATAGCAGGTAGTGAAGGCCCAAGGTCCGAAGGAGCTGCGATGATGCTCGGAGACAGGCAGCGAAAGACGAAGGTCTGAATAAAGTACGATGATTGCCGGTGAGGGACAGCAGGCAACAAAGAACGGGAGTCCGATAGAGCTGCGATGATGTTTACAGCAGGCAGCGAAGGACGAACGTCCGACGGAGCTGCTATGATGGCCGGTGAGGGACTGCAGGCAGAGAAGGACGAAGGTCCGAAGGAGCTGCCATAATAGTCTGTGAGGGACAGCGAGCAGAGGACGAAGGGCCGATAGAGCTGCGATGATGGTCAGCGAGGGGCAGCAGGTCAATTATGGATCCGAAGATAAGGTGAGCTGCATACGAAGGATGGTGCAGGACAGTCGGCTGAAAAGGACGCAGGTTTGAAAGAGCTGCACAATCGATGGCGAGGGCAGCAGGCAGTGATAGGTGAAAGTAAGCAGAGAGCTGCTAGAGAAGGTTGAAGACGGAATGCAACAGCGAAGGATGCAGTCAACAGTCTGTGAACAGGCTGCCAGAAGCAGCAGGTTGAGAAGGATGCAAGTCCAAAAAAGCTGCAATGATGGTGGGCGAGGGGCAGCAGGCTTCAATACACGAGGGTTAGCAGCATCGAGTGATGTATGGTGATGAGAGGTTGAATGGCGGTGGTGATCAGTGGCGCTCCGATGAACAATGATGAAACACGGCGAGGCGCACTAGTTGTGACGGCTTAGATTGGCAGAGCTGCAAATCACGGTCGGTGGGTTGCCAAAGCTGCGAATTACGGTCTGTGAGGGACAGAAGGCAGTCGAGGTCATAGAGTCCTGCAATACAGGCTGGTGAGCAGTCTATGATGGTCGGTGACAAGAGGCCCTAAATGGCGGCAACGATGGCTGGCGCACCAGAAACTTGCGATGACAAGATAGCAGGCGGCGGCAATTGAGGGCTTGCGGGGCCGTGAAAACGGTTAGTGAGGGGCCGCAGGCCAACGAGGAGTGAAGGCTTGAAGCAGCAGCAATGGCTGGTAAGGACAGCAGGCTTAACGGAGCGGGAGCCTGAAACAGCAGGCCTGACAGAAGAGGAGCAAGGGACAGCAGGCCTGAAGGAGCGGATGCAAGGCGTTGGCAAACTTATTTTGGCGGAGAGGAGCGAGAGCTAGTTAGAGAAGGGCGGCGCAAAGGGGAACTTCCCGGCTGTTTCCAAGATTATGCGTAAAATTTTTGTTGTGTGGAAATTTCGGTTCATTCGGGGAAAAAGCTTGCTTCGTCCGCTTAGAAGGACGAGGTCGAAGCGGGCTTGGAGGAAAACTGCGGAAAGCACACGGTGTTGAGCGTGGAATTCAGCCTATTCTTTCAGGTGGGTTTGTTCTTCTGAATCAATGAGTCGTAACGTTAATCAGTCGGCAGAGCGTCGCTGGTTGCGGAGATGCATCCTGTCCTTCTTGTGCTTTCGGGCGAAGGATGATTGAATGTTATGTTATCTCGGATGTTATGTGCGACGGATCATCATTCAAGTGAAGGATCTTCTTTTGGGCGAAGGATTGGAGGGAGAGAGAGAAGCGACCGTCATGGACTTGAGCTCGAGGAAAAGCTCTTATAGGAGGGCTGCACATGACGGCTGTCTCTAAGATTATACGTGAAATTTTTGTTGTGTGGAAATTTCGGTTCATTCGGGATGCATGTCAGTGGGATGGCACAGCTGGCCGAAACACGATAGAGATAAAATCTCAAGAAAGAGAAAAGCATTGCAGGAACTGAATGCAAAAATGTACAGCTAGAAGATATTTTCGTGCCAGCAATTAGAAATAATAGTTACGAGCGTGCCCCCTCCCTCTCTAATAATGGGTACTTACCGCACCATGAAATGAAATCTCGGCGGTGGTGGCCGAATTCCAATGTGTTCAGTTGATAATTTGAGCTGAAGCAACTAAACGCACTTTGTCTTGGTCACCAACTAAGACAAATATATTCAGTTTCTTAACCAAGTTTTGCGAAGACGTGAGGCTTTCCTTAAACCAACCTATTGTTGGACGCCTTCATCTTCTTCCTATCCACAATTCCTCTTTTCGACAACCAACTTCTAGTTCTGGCTCCGGAATTATAAAACAATGTCAAACCTCCTGCTAAACCTAAACCTGCTGCTTCTCGAGGTCAAGTAAAAGGCAAGAAGCCCTACAAAACTGAATCCTTTCGTCAAGAATTTGGGGATTCCCTCTCCTTCCCCCCTACTAATTGGTTCGGGAAAGTAAGGGCAACAACAAGGGCAACGACAGAGCACTCCTCTCCGGAGTCAACAACCAACCCCACGTCCTGGCGACTCCTATGACAATCGCGGACGCGGTGGATGGTCCAACCGAAGAGGCAGACGAGAGATCAAGGAAGAAGACGCGGAAGCTCCCATCCTCGGTCCTGACTCGGTTGCACTTTCTGCACCCCTTCATCGTCGGTTGGGGGGGGGGCAGGCTTCGTCATTTTGGGAAAAGTTATAAAGCCATTACTCGGGACTCCCTTCATACTTTTTATCATCAAGAATGGATACCTCCCACCTGTTTTCCTGCACTATCAATGGGTCCGCCACCTTGACTTCAAAACCTACCACAACCACCGGCTTTTAGAGCTGGAAGTACTCAAGTTTCTGGAGAAAGGAGCAATTCAACCTTCTCCCCCAACCCCAGGCTTTTACAGCCCTGCTCACATGATCCCGAAGAAAGACGGCGGCACTCATCTCATCTACAATCTCTGCAAGCTCAACTCCTTCCTTTCTCAATCTCACTTCCAAATGGAAACTTTCAAGTCGATAAGGGAATCACTCCGACAAGGGGAATTTACTGCATCAGTGGATTTCGAGGAGACTTACCTCCACATTCCCCTTCAGCCTATTCCAATTCTTGTCAGTGGGGATTATGTACCACTTTCCCTTTGGCCTTTGAACAGCCCCCACACGAGTTCTTCATCCAGTTGCAGGTTACCTACACAGCTGCCATATTTGTACACATGCATACCTGAACAAAGAGCTATTTCCATACCTTTCTGCGTCACAACTTCTGGAAGAGCTTCACTTTAGCCTGTGCTTTGTTCAACGACGAGGTCTGGGAGCTAACATCTCGAAGTCAAGATTCCAGACGGCGCAGTCCTGCGTGTTGCCCGGAATGGAACTTGATTTGTACAGATTCCTGATTCGCCCCTTCCCGGATGGATCCATTAATTCGGCTCATCGCTGACTGGTCTCCGCCACACGACAAGCGTTTCAGCCCGAGAACTCAGCTCTATCATCGGACAACTACGCTCATGTGCTCTTCTAGTGCCTCTATGTTCGTGGGGAACTAGACCCATGTACTGGTTCTAGAAAGAAGAGTGGTTCCCTCAGACTTCTTGGGAGGACCAAATGTCGACCAATAATCTACCTTGGCAAACCTTGGAGTGGCGGCTCCAGCGATCCAATCTGACGGTAGGAGTTCTGACTCACCACTCCTGCTCACGGATGCCTCGACGTCAGGATGGGGTGCGCACATGGAAGATATAACATTTGCAGATCTGGTTTCCTAAAAAAGTGGATCTTCACATCAATACCCTGAAACTGCGTGTCATCATCTATGCGTTTCTGATGCGGGCAGATCGCGTTCAAGGGGTGACAATCTGCGTGATTTCAGACAACACAACGGCAATCGCTTACATTCACTGAGGAGGAGTGACCCACTCGAAGACGTTATTGACGGAAGCATCATTTCTGTTACATCTTTTTCAGTTCCTCAACCTAACTCTCCTACCCCGCCAAATCGCAGGATCTGATGGCAAAGTTGTTCCATGCTTATGCTACCATAATGACGGCAAGTAGTTGCCATGCTTACAGGAGGCTTTTATTCTGTCTTCACACGCGACAAACCGGGAACCAATTGTAATTGGCCTAAGGAAGAAGGCGGTTGGATACATGCGTTTCGGTTAATCGGTGTCACAAAAAGTACTTGGCCGGAGAACTAGGCTTCATTACCTCCGTTTTACTGATGGCGGCCTTAATCATGGCAAAGAAGAAAAACGGTGTTCTCTTGTCAAGAGTTTTCAAAGAGAAAAAAAGTAACAATGGAATTGGGAGAGGTGACGCAACAAGGGTGAAGCGTGTTACAACAGTTTAAAGTGCAGGTAACACAGAAGAATGAGAATGTGGTTGTGAGAATGTGGTTTTCGTCCCTCGGCTACAAAGCTGGAAATTACTAGACAACACAGTACGGTGTATGTCACATGAAGTTTACAACAAGCGGTAACAATGAAATGCTCAACAGTATTTGAGCTCTGGCCAGAGACTTTAAAGCATTATTACAGGTATTCACTTGACTACGTTAAAATGCATAACGGGCATTTTTAGGGTTACGTTTAAGCAAACATTTATGGTTGCATGTTTATTTATAAACAGCATCAAGCTTCATGCCTTAAGGTGTAATGTACCCTCGGGAGCAACTTAGTGTCCTGCTGCACACAAAGGTAAGTAGTGAGGAAGTGGTTTCGGTGTCTATCATTTCCCACAGGATCCCTGAATGTTTTGGCGGACGAGTTGTCTCAGTCGGATCATGTGCCAACGACATAGTGGAAACTGTCTCCGAAGATATGCCAGTTCATCTTTAACTAATGGGAAAAACTGTGGATCGACCTGTTCGCCACAACACCAAGCTTCCGTGGTTCATATCTCTGTTCTGGGCAACCGACAGCCTTAGAGTCCTGTGGAACGGAATGTTGTTTACAGTTCCCTCCCTTCATTCTCTCCAGGATGTCTTCAACAAGTTCCGGGAGTCCACAGAGATCTTCCTTTTGGTTGTGCCAATGTTGCCGAATGCTCCCTGGTTCGTGGATTTGCAGGAATTGTCTCAAGAGGAACCTGTTCCCCTGCCTCTGTCCCACAACATGCTAACTCAACATCGATGTCAGCCTCTTCCTCCCAACCACGCCCTTCTACATCTTCACACGTGGAAGCTTTGAAGAATATCCTATCTTCAGAGCAGTGGGCTGCTCCTCTCCAGTTACAATTTGGCTGGTTGAATGTCACAGACCATCGACGATGAAAGTCTACGAGGCGAAATGGTGTAGGTGGTTCTGCTGGTGCACTGATAACACAGACCCTTGTGACTCAGATGTCAAATCCCTTGCTGCCTTTTTGGAACAACTCTTCTCACAAGGACTCTCCCCTATCACCATCAATGACTATCACTCTGTCATCAGTTTGGTCTTGAATTGCCTCAACCCCAGTGAATGGAATACAGGACAATCATCTGTAAGATCGTACAAGCTTTTGACAACCAAAGACCAAGAGTTTGTCGCCTCTTTCCTTCTTGGAAAATTACCCTTATTTTATCAAGCCTTATGTTGACCCTTATGAACATATCCACAAGGCTTCTGTTTCATTTCACTCAAAAAACTGTTCTTCGTTGCCATGGCCGCAGCAGCTCAACAGAGTGAACTGACAGCTTTCACAAGGGAAGATGGCTTCATTCTTTTTAACAAGGATTGGTCGTCTGTCATTCATGTTTCTGGCAGATTTCCGGGCCAAAAATCAACGTCCGGATGAATTTCCCAAACCTGTTGTCATCAAAGCCTTAAAACCGCTAGTGGAATCTAAAAGTGATGAATGCGTTCAATGTCAGTGAAAATTGCGTCTTGGATGTGCCCAATCATATGGATCTCCCACCTAAGGTAAGGGCACACGAGGTGAGAGCATTGGACGCATCTTGGGCATTTGCCTCTGCCATACCCTTAGATAAAATAATCTCAGCCCGCAACTGACACCACAAAACAACATCTTCAAGTCACTACCTTAGGGATGTGGATGGAACTGTTGGTGTTGACAACCGAGAATTCTCACTAAAAAGGGCTGACAGAGGGAAGAGGATTGTCACTAAAGAGGGATGACTGGTAGATGGAAGAAGATTATCAGTAAATAGGGTTGGCAGGTTGACGAGGATTCTCACTAAAGCGGGCTGGCAGGTGGAACACGATTCTTTCTAAAGACGGCTGGTAGATGGAAGAGGATTATCAGTAAATAAGGCTGGCAGGTTGCAGAGGATTCTCCGTAAAGAGGGCTGGCAGGTGGAAAAACATTATCCCTAAAGAGGGCTAGCAGGTGGAAGAGAATTCTCACTTAGAGATGGCTGGCAGGTGGATCAGGAATCTCACTAAATACGGCTGGTAGAGGGATCAGCATTAACAGTAGGGCTGACTGGTTGACGAGGATTCTCACTAAAGAGGGCTGGCAGGTGGAAGAGCATTCTCGCTAAAGAGAGCTGGTAAGTGAAAAGCATGCCCCGTAAAGCGGGCTGGCAGGTGGAACAGGATCCTCATTAAAGACAGCTAGCAGGTGGAAGAGGATTCTCACTAAAGAGGGCTGGCAGTTGGAAGAGGATTGATTATCAGTAAGTAGGGCTGGCAGGCGGAATTGCGACTTATTCTCACTAAAGAGGGCTGGTAGAAGAAGATGATTATCCGTATGTAGGGCTGGAAGGTGGAGGAGGATTATCAGTAAGTAACCCATTACCAATTGGAATGGAATTTGGATTTACAGCTAATTGGTATGTACACGCATAAAGATCAATCTGCGCTGCAAGCTGGGCGATGGCTACCGGTTGGTGTTGCTGGTGCGCCAGTGGCTGTACAAACCCATTAACGATCATCAATATTTTCTGGATTATGATAGTAATTTGTTGTTCATCACCTGTCGTGTTGGCATCGGTTGGTTTATTCGTCACAACAGCATCGTTGGTTCTTCCATTGGAATCACCCGTCGGGTTTACCTGCTTTTGTTAGAAGGACCGCAAACGATGTCGTTTACCCCCCAGATTTTATGGTAATTTGTTGCACTTTTAGAAGCATCCTGACGGTGCAAAGATCCTTCGTGCTGAAGCACGTTTATCGTTATTCGACGACTCAAGATCCTTGTATGAACCCACCTTAAAAAATTTTTTTTTAAACTGAATAGCGAATGAGCAACACAAGTGGCCAGTCTAGCTCACAAAAGAAGAATGGTGGTGCACAGATGGGGCACATCTCCACAGATCTGATAATTGCCCTTGGAATACCGTGAGATACTTGCTCCGCAGGTAAATCAATCCTACGAGTAAACAAGTGCCCCAAGCCAGAAATAGAATTAAGCATGCATTACAAAACCAGTGCCAATCACTCAACTTCCGCCGAGTTCCAGGGTAGCAATTTTGCTAATACCTTACATTTTGGTTTTAACTAGTTTACGTATGTATTGCCACAGTTTGCAACAAATGTTTTATCCCAAGGTGTAAATCTTATGTTCGAGGCACAGCTGCAAAAAGTGGGTGCAAGTGTCTAGTACTCAAGGTCAATTATCATCAAATGTTGATATATATTATTTTTGTAGCGATTTTATTTGTGATAGACAGTTCGTTTTAATGTTTTCCTGGCCTGCATTCGAAGTTGATTTTTTTTTTTATAAGTGCCTTATTTTAAAAGTTTAAATGCACATGCCTAAGGGCATTGTTCCACCACTGGAAAGTTTGTTTCCCTGAAGATGGGTTTGGACTGCATATATTTTTTGTGCCGAATGTTGCAAAGGAGGTTGTTTTGGTCCACACCCTCCCCTAAATACAAAAGATGTGAAAAAGAAAAATTAACCGGCACCCGGCGGGATGGCCAAATTTTGTTTCTATTGCCTAAATAAGTAAACATTACTTATAAATTTAAGCATTCTTTCTGAATGCAATTTTCCCTCGAGATCTCGAGTTGTTTAGATCCTACCAGCTGCGTAACCCCAGTACGCAAGCTCGCACCCTTCCTTTAAAAGCGATAAGACTCGAAAGGGCCACCATCTTTCTCTCCTCTCAATATGTTATGGTGGTGACTCGGGAGGTAGGGTGGGATCAGGTAATGTATATATTCTTTAGGCAATACAAACAAAATTAGGCCGGCCGGCCGGCCGGCCGGGGCTGGTCACTTTTCCTTTCTAGTTGCCTTAAAAATATCTATTACCTGTAAATTTAGCATTTAGAGAAGACCTCCTCCAAACAACGGTCACCACCAGACGAGTACCCCCAGGACTGTAGGCCAGGAAAACATTAAAATGAACTGTCGATTACAAATAAAATCACTACAAAAATAATATCAACATTTGATAATAATTGACCTTGAGTACTAGACACTTGCACCCACTTTTTGCAGCTGTGTCTCGAACGTAGCTGGTTCCCCCAAAAGTTAGACTTCGCCTTGAAAAAAAAACAGAAAACCAGTGAATTTGGATCTCTTTTCTGCATTTGGAGACCCTGCAAAGGGCTGTTGGTCTTGCTTCTTCTTAGTGCTTAAAGAGGGTTGACGACACGTCTGGCTGTGACGATGGGTCCCAGAAGATGAAATTTATCTGTGTAGTTGGTCATATCCCTGTGGTAGTAGCTTTTCTGACGCCGGACCAGTACTTCCATGAGGCTGCTTTAAGGATCTCTGGAATGGCGATGTTGTGGAATGCCCACGATGTGGAGATGGCTCGGAACTCATGAGCTGTGACCATGATGTTATTGTCGGTGCCAACTGAATCAGAAGAGTCTTAGGCTGTGGAGAATGATCCAATTTGCAATTAGATCATCAATTAGATCATTAATCATTAGGCTTAATCCAATTTGCAATCATCATTGCAGTGGTATAACCATATTTCCATTTGAATGGTATGAACAATTGATTGTGTCTCCTGCAGATTTCTGTATGTACAAGCGTAATGCTCTTATTGGCCAAAGGAGACTTAGGTCTGTTGCCAACTATCATGGAAAGCGCTGGCATGGTACACAAGGTCCTTGAGCTTTGGCGCGAAAAAAGTCTCTTGGTGTTAGGTAAACGGCTTCAAAGTTATTTGAGAAGCAGCAATAAGCTGGATCCATTGACAGAGCCTGAATTTCGCTGCAACGTAGTCTTGAAGCCAGCGCGAGAAGAAAAACTGTTTTGCGAGTGAGGTGAGGAAGGCTGCAATCTGAAAGGGGTCGGTAAGATGCCTTCATTAGGCAGTCCAGTACAATAGCCAGGTCGCAGTCTGGGAAGAACCGGCGATTCTTGCCTCATCTTCGAAAGATTTGATGAGTGTTGAAATCTGAAAGTCTTCTAGGAGGTCTGTTTTGCCCAACGCCTAGAAAACAGTGTTTAGGGCTGAACGGTAAACCAGTATTGTGTAGCCTTTAAGCCCTTCATTGACGAGATCATTGAAGAAAACTGTCAGCTGGGGTAGAGTGGGACTGAGTGAATTAACTTGCCACCGGTTACACCAACGAAACCAGTTTTCCTAGTGGCTGTCATAGACTCTTTTGATGATTTCTTGGCTACTTTGCTGGCAATGCGGATCACTTGGTCATCAAGTATTTCCGTCTTCTTGAGGCATTCAAACGATGTTAGCCACCCGTGTAAGTTTAGAGCGCTGTTGTTCGGGTGGAGCGGACTCCCTTTCCTTTGTGATAGAAAGTCCGGGATTTGAGGCAGACTTCTCGGGTCGTCAACTAGAAGGCTGAGGAGTTGAGGAAACCATGTTACTGATGGCCAGTATGGGGCTATGAGAAGAAATAGGCCTTCTGTTGATTCTATTTTTCGACAATATTTGAGGGAGTAGCTTGAACGGAGGGAAGAGGTAGCCAAAGAGGTTCATCCAAGGGTGCACTAGTGCGTCCACTGCCCAACCATTGTCGTCTGGGACTGGGCTGAATGGGTGGGGAAGTTTGGCATTGTGCCTCGTGGCAAACAGGTCTATCATTGGCATTCCTGAAGTGTTGAACAGAAATTCGCAAATGGAGGTCTTCAGTGTCCATTCTCCTAAGGGAAGCTGATAGTGTCAGGAGTGAGTCCGCTATCACATTATCACATTGCAGTTTCCTGGAAAGTGTGGAGATAGAATCGTTGTTCTTGTTTGAATGCACTTGTAGTACTTTGGATATCTTGTCGTAGGAATTATATGACACTGGGAATTGGACGTAGCTTCCGTAGAAGTAAAGGTTTAGAATCTTTGGAGGTGAGGTTGCGGGTGACGGGAAGACTTTAGTTCGTAGGACTCTTGCCTCTCTCTTGGGCATTGATCTCATTGATGGTGGTGTAGGCTAGGAACACTGCTCTTTGTGATAGTCATGAGAAGATTTTCGTTGAAATTTTACGTGTTTTCCAGGCATCGCAGTTGTGGAAGAGATATTCCAGATGAAAGGCAAGAAGGAGGAAAGACATATGAAGACCAGCCCGCAGATTTTAAAAATACTACCATCATCAGAAACTAGCACAACAAATGAACCCGACTAACCACTGAGGCAGCCTCACCACAAAATACTACAGTTAACCTGCAATGGGCACATACAGTCGCATTGCGGCATGCTTCTGGGCACAACAAAAGATCATCACCATTGTCGCCAAGAGCAGAGGAAGAAGCGCAGCAGCAATAGTTTCGAAAATTTTACAAATTATCATTTTTACAGACTGGGTAACATCCAACTTAATCCTTTTCAACGTGAATTCACTCCAGCGAGATACAAGAGTTTTCACACATAAGTTCCCCTCAAGTGTATACTTGGGTACACTCGTGTACCATTAAAAAAAATACCAGAGTACACAGCTACTATACATCTTTTCCTCCGCTTGTTCCAGCTGATCTTCACAACAATGTAAAATATTAAATTTATTACATTTACAACAATGAATACAAAAAATAATTAGCTTATGGTTGTATAAGAAAAGGAAAAGAAACAATACCCCATTCATGAAACAATATTTATTAACCATGTATAACAAGCAAGAGTAAAACATGACTAGTAAACCAAGGTGAATACCCTACTTTTTGGATTTTAAAAAATATGGCATCAACCAAAATAACCCGTCCTTATTTTTACACAATGGGCTCTTATGTTTTACACACGGCACAAATTTTGTTTTAAGGTTTTAAAATTTACATTTTTATACATGGTTTTACGACAAATGAGATCACGTTAAAATGAATTGTGAGTAATGGACGACGAGCATTTTGAGTTAGGGTCTCGGATGAAATGAAAAGGGATGAGAATGGTGAAAACAATTCAAACTTTTAAGACCTTCCAATTGAGAGAATCTCAAACCCCTTGGATGATGCACATCAGTATCACTAGACAGCGGTGAACGACAAAAGAAATGTACAAGGATTTTGTCTTTTAGTACCAGTTCCAGGACGAAACATTAACCTTATAACTAAAATCAACCCCATAGCGTTCTTTATTCTTTCATGCATGTGAAAACTCGTTTGTAGTGCCTGTAAAGGTGTAAT
The DNA here is from genome assembly GCA_023313725.1 of Lithobius niger. NCBI lineage: Eukaryota > Metazoa > Arthropoda > Chilopoda > Lithobiomorpha > Lithobiidae > Lithobius > Lithobius niger. The sequence goes on along the minus strand of JAHWFP010155387.1, from coordinate 31,539 downwards.
TTTCAATAAACATTAAAAAAATGAGTGGCACTATCTGTTATTTCCGAAACCCCCCACGTGATCTAGCAAAACCAACACATATTGAAGACAGTTTGGTACCTCAAAAACACAGCAAGCCCAACAGTTTCCCAATGCTCAAAAGAAAGGCAAGAGTCCTATGAACTACAGTAAAACCTCTTTGATACAAACTTTAAGGGGACTGCTAAAAATGTTCTTATTAGCCGTAGTGCTATTAAACGGATGAGAGAAATTGGACGGCAACTATAAAATAATCTGCCTACCCGTGTACTGTATTCACTTTTCATTCGTCCTTGACCTTTGCGCTTGCACAAAAGGACGAAACTCTTATCACTTCCCACGATGGAGTCGACTAGCGATCAATGTTTTGTGTGGAACGAAAGGCGGGAAAAAAAACGTTACGAACAGCAAATTCTTAAATATAAGCTGGAATTATAAATATTTGTTCGTTTATCCGTACATTCGTATTGACAGAGTTCTTTCAGCCTTATATATTTGGCACAGACCGAATAGCTGACCATCCAAAATCTTGAAAAAAGTTCTTATTAAGCGGGAACTCGCTTTGTTAACTTAGTTCTAAAACGCGTCCGCTATGCAGGTGATACGTCACCTCTCGACGCAAAACATGAGAGATCCAGCCGGAGTATAATTCAATTAACAAGCACAAAACTGGACTGGATTTCAGCAAGCTAAAATCAGAAACTACAACTTGATTGGGGTTCCATTCTCTGAAAGTTAGCCACCTAGAGCAGGTTGACTTCAAGTATTAGTTTCATTTGCTGATGAAACAACAAATAGCATGTGTCAATGGAAGTGTGGAGGCAAACTGTCCCAAATACATGTTGGCTTTGCTAGATTATGTGGGTGGTTTCGGAAGGAACTGTCTGATCACACTGAAGAACAATTATCAAATAAAAAAGTCTTGTAAGCAAGTTTTGTCGTGTGAGCCAGTTTCGAAAAAGACGGTGAAAGAGCATGCGAAGATGTACAAAACCCAAGGGGGTGGAGTGTCTCTTAAAACAAATTTGAATTCCCCTAAATAATTTGCAGCGGAGGAAAGTCAAGTCAACAAGTGAAAATAAAATGCTAACACAGAGCACAGTGAACCAAACTTGATCACCACTGTAAATGATCAAGTTAAATTTGTAAATGATCAAGCATGTGTAAATTTGTCACATACTCGTAAAGAACAGACCATAGCGTAGGAGTCATGCCATTACAGTAAGGTAGCGGACAGTTGTTCACTGTGTCAACTTATTCAAGCAACTCAATTCATTATTTTGGTTGTTCCCATTGTATCATTCCTACACAATTATAGCAGTGATTGTCACAGATATCGAATTATTTGAATGTACAAGGGCAAATTGCACTCCAAATGCAGCTCTTGAGATTGAAAAATTGCCGTTAAAAGTTTACTTCTTCAAGCTAGAAACATCTTATTTGAGAAATTTTAAACAGCTTTAAAGAAGCCATCTAACGGCAATATCCCTTTACATACTTCTGACTAGATTTTGTTAACTTTGGGTTAAGTTACTTTCATACTTTAAGGCATACTTTACTACTTACACAATGTATTAAAGTATAGGGAAGCAAAACAGTACAACATTGTAATTTACAATGTTGAGTGTTTGTTTGCAATGTTACTTTGTTTAAGTTTTGCATTCAAGTAACTGAACTTCGGGTATAAATCTGTAGCTATGTCAATATTTGATCACTGTTATCATACAAGATAGTTAACGTAGGACTCTAGTGAAAGGTTGATGTCCAACAATTTTTGAAACGGTCCAAGTTCCCACCCACGAGACACCGACCCACCGACGTTTACCTTGAAGCTACCTCGTACAATCCAACACATCTGCACTAACAAGGGTTTCACCATCTTTAAGCAACGCAGAGGTGTGATGAGATAAAGGACACAAATTTTAGTAAATAAACGTAACATACCCTAAAATACAACAAAGAAAGTGCAAATGTCAGGCGTGCCAATGACTTCCCACGAATGCACAAATCATGTTGGTTTCGTTAGCTGCAAGGCAGCACTTTAGAGGTGAGGGGTTCTAGCATTTAGAACCCAATAAATATATGAATATGCAAATGTACAGGCTGTACAAGAAAATAATTGTTCATGTTTGTGCTAAATAACTTTTGTTCCTGGATTTTTTTTTATATAGTTTTCTCTCCTATTTTCTTAAAAATAAATAAATTACACCAGTTTTGAATTGGAAGGCACAATTGAATTCATTTGTTCTGCACACACACTAAGAGTCTTGCTTTCAGTCAGGAATTGTCGCCTCATCCCAAGGACCATATATATTTCTGAAAGTACGTAAAGTAACAGAATCAGTCAACGGAATTGATGCACCACGTGAACATACTTTAGTATTTTACGAATCGGTTGGCCAAAAGGCAAACCATAAAAGACGCATGCCTGGTAAATTTCTCTTCGAGCAGACAAAACAACAATGGCCGCTTTTACCCATCAGCCGTCGCTGTTAGCCGCCATTTTTATTTTCGAGTCAGCTGAACAATTTTCGGCTGACGCGTCGCCTAGCCGCCAGAAAAAATGGAGCTCTAAAGCCGCGAATTTTTAAGCTACATTGCATGAAACAAAACAATCATGAAATCAGCTGTGACTTGTGTCTAGTAATGAACTAATGAACTGCTCGACTTATTTATCGTTGATTTTAAAACTAGTTTATAATACACGCGCCGGTTCTCGAGTCCTCTGGAAAATTGTCATCGACTTTTTTCGCCAGTAGCAGTGGAGCTCCCTGCATGTAACCAGCATTGTAGACTGCTCTGCGGGAAAGCCGACCGGCCAGCTGCTGAAATCCGTTCATTGGTAGGCGTGTGCTATGCCAGCTGAAGGAGGGAAACAAACCTTTTTTTTTTTTTATCCTTAGCAAGCGCCTTAAAACAAGGTTTTTCGTGTTAATAAAAAAAAACGGAAATAAACGATCCTACTGGAGGCATAAGTGGTTAAGAACTTGTTTCTGTTCTTTACTTGAAAAAAAAAAAAAACTGATTTCGCGAATGATAATCCTTACGAGATTCTTAGTGTATGTAACACTAGGGTTGCGTTGTTTTCAGCTCGTATTTCCAAACTTATTTACACTGCAACCAGGGACGTCGTGCCATTGGGGAACGGGGGACGTGGGGAGGGGGAAGAAAGTCCCCCCCCCTTCCCCCTCAACCTAGTTTCAATTTCCCATAAATAAACACGATTTTGGCTTGTGCGCGGACGGCGTGCCACCTGGGTACTAACCCTTCATTTTAAAAAGTGTCAATTTTGGTCTTCCAGCTGTCTCAAACTCATAAAAGCGTTCCCCCAGCGCTACCCCAGTCCCCTAGTTGGAAAAGATTTTCCCCTAGTTAAATCAACATTTTTGTGAAGTAGGCTGAAAATGAGAATATAATGTGACGGAGGGCTATACTGCCACTGCGTCACTAGCTACATGGAAAGCCTACGAATTTGTATGGTAGGAAGACTGTTGGGGTTGCATTTAACTGCATCGAGGCACGCATTTTATCATTGATGGTAGCAATCAATTCATGAGACTAAGGTCAGAAGGAAATGCTGTGTCGCCAAGGTTACAGACTGCCTCCACTCTGCTGAAGTGATGGATACGCTGCAAGCCGAGAGTACTGCTTCAGCGCTTGGTCAATCTTCCCATTCTACTAATGTTTGTTCATGAATACAGACTAGGTCAGTGGTTCCCAACCTTTTTCAAACAGCGACCCCCCCCCAAAAAAAAAAATTCCCCCCCGAGTAAATTCCTTTGCTCGTCGGTTTCGTAACGAGGGGGTCTGGGGGAGCGTTGTGAGCTTCCCCAGCAGGGTCCCGGGAAGGCAACGCTTTTTTTTCATTTTAAGCATTTTTAATGTCGTCATTTGCTCATAAAAAACAAAATAGCCCTCATATTTTATAGAATTATACAATATAAAAGTATATTGTATTTGTGTACAACGAAACCAGAGTTGAGCGCGCAAACACTCGTAGATGAGGAATTCACCGGCACAAAGTATGCCCACAAAGTTGTTCTCAGATTATAAAGCTTAGATGTTAGAATGGAGAGATTATGATTAGAATTAGATTTTAGACAAGATAAATGTACTTCACAATTAATTAATATTATTAATGATTAAATTTCAGGCAAAAAAAGATTTTAATCTCTATCTTTTTTACCTGAAATTTAATCATTAATAAAACTGAAGATTAAAAAAAGTATAAAAAATTTTCCCTGCTCGTGTATCGCGAACCCAGAGAGGATGCCCGCGACCCATAGGTTGAAAATCACTGGACTAGGTGTCCTAAATAATCTCAAACTAGTGCTAAATCGTGTCCTTTTGATGTCTAATGTCTTCCTTAAATATCAATTTATATAGGCAGTTTTCACGTAATAAAACATACCTCAATATATTTGTTAACTTTAAGTTATGCTTCCTGGGGCAATCTTATTTTCAAAGAATCTAAATTTCAAAAGAATTTGTCTGGTTTTTACGGACCATTCTTTAAGATTAGATGCAATTATTATTTATAAAGTGCTTAAAAAGAAAATGGGACGGTGAAATGTCGCTATCCTTCGCTACTGCCTTGCAATGGTCTATGCTAATGGTTGAAAGTAGAAAGCCCCACGAGAAAGGAAAGAGACGAAGAACTTGTCAAATTCTAATGTCAAATTTTAATGCTTAGAATTTAGATGGCTACATGTAACAAATTATGTACATATAACATTTATAACAACCTTATAAGCCACTAGTGGCTATATCTAACGTAGATATGGTACAAAAACGAAAATTTAAATTTTTTTCTTTTTAACCAGATAAATGGTTCGATTTCTGATGCAAGATTGAATTAGATTTCCCACATTTACAATAAACAGACAATATAGCTAACAATGAACCTAATAACGCATGAAAAAATGTATGCGTTCCGACAAGAAGTAATACTAAAGTATATCAATAAGAATAATAAAAATATCAGTCAAAAACTAAACCAAAATTGAAGATTCTACCAGAGAACTTGTTTTCGCAGGAGAATCTAAGTTCTCAGAGTAGAATTCGACAAAACTGTTACTCTTTGGGATCCTTCCCTGCCCTGCGGAGCTTTGTAACCTGTTGTTTTGCGTCATTTCCGTTTGGAAATGCATGCAAATTTGCGTGACTTCCATCCCTACTTCCCCTCCGTTCTGCCCTCTCTACTAACCTCCACTCCTTCCGCCCGCAGCATGCATGGTAAGAGTCGTAGCAGGGAGGCGGGAGGGTACTCAACGTAACACAGTTTCGTCGGATTCTACTCTGAGAACTTAGATTTTCCTGCGAGAACAAGTTTTCTGGTAGAATCTTCAATTCTCATTCGTAGCATCCTTCCTCAACTGTGTTACTCTTTGGGATATATTCAAAAACGTGCCAGTCCTACAACACGGAATCTTACCCCACTTTGCAGTCGGTGCATACAGGTCCGTCGACGTCCCTGCACCGATGCACCGGCCCCAGAAACCTGTGGCCGTCCTGCTTGCACAAGGGTTCACAAGAAGACCCACTCGGTTGGGCAACCCCACTGTCCAGCTTCACACATCGCTTGCAACAGACTGACTAGGTAGCCGCCTCCCAAGCCGGTGACACGATCACCGCCCACCAGACTGCCTCGTCCGGGGACTTGCGTACACACTCGTCCAGGAGAGGACCTTTGGGAACCAGCTATGAGCACCTCTAGGTCCATGACCCCCGAAGGCGTCCACCCCCTACACCGGGTCACCTGCCCCACGACCTGAACTGTCGCAGCTGTGCCGTTGCCTTGGAGACAGACAAATCCTGTTGGGCCCCCTGCCCGGGCATAGACGCCCCGACCAACTCCGATAATACTCGAAGAGTTGAACGCCAAACTCGTCCCTGCACTGGCGAGGTAACCCATCGACCTGCCGACGCTTGGCCTGTACATCGCCCCCAGAACACATCCCATATGCGCCTGTTGGTACCAGAACCAGCATACCGAATCAGCGGAACTCCTTCCGCCGTACGCTCATTGATGTACACCCCAGACGCCATATCGTTCGGAACCACTTGTCCGCGCACCCTGCAGACGCACTTGGAACCATACCGCATCCAGTATCGTTACAATTCTCTCACATCGACCTGCAAGGCTGTCTTCCTCGCCTCCAAGCGAAGCATCTCCCCGCAATTAGATGCAGCGGTGGACCGCGGCACTGCCGGGGCCCACGTGTGCTACTCACTCAAAACCACCGATCACCCAGCCTTTTCCACCACCAAAGCCGACTACGCTTCAACCTGTTCAACCGATTCCGTCCCCTGGAACCACCCAACCAGGTTGGCCTGTGTCCAATATGGTAACCCAGCTCATACAGTTGGTGTTGACACTTTCGTTTCACTCATGCACAGTACAGGGCCTCCTACACCTGGTTGCAGCCACAACAACCACAGAAACGCCTGCACCCCCTAGCTTCGGTGAAGCAACATCGAACCGGTCCACAGCACAGACCTATACATCACATAGCAACGGCAGCACACTCCCCAAAATAAAACAAGGGTAAACAGGGAATAAACAGGGGATCGACATAACATCTCGCAACGTTGCACCCGCCGTGGCCCAGTTTCCGACCGCGACCACGAATTTCACCCAATCCGTGCCGCCGAGTTCGCCCAGCCGCTCGACGGGGCTCATAATCCCAAATTTAATATTTTTTGCAACGTATCACTCAGCCTACGACACACCTCACTCGTTAGGCCTACTTCATACCTCGTCCGCAAGACGGAATTCGTTCTCATAATACTTTCACAATCTCCTCGTGCAACGAATTTCACCGTCGCCTACGCCCAAGTTAGCCCCACAAGAACACGAGTCCAAGGCCCCCTCCGATGCGCTTAACAGCCGACCACTCCGTGGCCCGACCGGCTAACATAAGTTTCCACTTCCCAACGAGCCTAGCACAACCGCTACTCGCTAAGCCTATTTCCCTGCACGGCCCTCAGCCGGCTTCTAGTGGCCGCCTCACTTTTTCACCAAGTGGTATTCATTATTATCATAATAATTTTGCACGTGGTTTCGCCTCACGACCGAGTTCGTGGAATATTCATTCACTCTACCAACGTGTCGGCACTAGTAGGCGTATTACCATTCGTACGCCCCCTGGCCATACGACAAATAATGGATTCCCACGTTATTTGTCCACTATCCTACAATAATCGCACACAGCCAACGTTTTAAGTGACCAACTACATCGTACTCACCACGTCGGCCGATGCTGTCTACACGAGCCGCCATTTTGTCTCGCTCGTCTTCAACATTACCGGCGGCCATTCGCCTCCCAACGGGTGTCGCTTGCCCGCCTCTTTATGAAACCGTCCACGAAGCGCAGCATCCATCCTTGCTTGTAGTTGTCCACTATTTCGTTTCACCTGAAGTTGTCGTTGTTCGCCTTTCTCAATAACAACGACGTCGCCGATTACTCAACCACTCACGCCAGCGGCAAGAAAAGAGTGGAGGTTAGTAGAGAGGGCAGAACGGAGGGGAAGTAGGGACGGAAGTGACGCAAATTTGCATGCGTTTCCAAACGGAAATGATGCAAAACAACAGGTTACAAAGCGCCGCAGGGCAGGGAAGGATCCCAAAAAGTAACACAGTTGAGGAAGGATGCTACAAATGAGAATCGAAAATTTCTTCAGGGATACACCACGATTTCAATCTACCAAATGCCAATAAAATAATACTCACTGTTTATGTTTTTGCCACCGAATGAACATGACGGGACATATAAAGTTGATAAAAAGTTGAACAGTACACAGCGCAAATGCGTATCCAGGAGATGTAATACCCACGGATGTGCAGCACGCTAGTCCTAAAAAAATAGTGAGTGGCATGCGTGTTTGTGACCACCGGATCTGTGAAAATGGGCAGGAATATTAAAAATCAGTAATAATAATTAGGAAATTTGACATTGTATTAGTACATTGTGTTGTGTTGTTATTGGATTAGTATGCTGCACAGAATTGCTCAATCGTAAATTGGCAGTCCATGTCAGCGAGGGAAATTATCATGAGTAAAAAAAAAGATTGCCATTTTACGTTGAGGTTTTATTACATATAAAATAAATTGAAGTTTCGCTGAACTAGTAATTATGGCTAAAAATTTTCAACCCATTCATGAATATTTCATGTCATAAAACGTATGTACAATTACATCTACATAATAATCCTGGATGACGAGCGGAAAAAAGAACGGATAGACAATATTAGAAAAGGAAAAGACCACGCAAAGTGGCCGGCAACAACAAGAATCTAAAAATGAATTTAACAACCACTTTAAAATTAGCGTTGCTACGTTGCAAAGTGATCGGCAACGCTAAGACTTCTGTAAATGGAATCAAAACCCTATGAGGCGTTATCGGCGATTTACTTTCTGCCTCTCTCAGAAAAAAAAAAGCCAGGCTACAAGTTTCAACGTTGTCTACAAAAGTGTATTTATTTATTTATTTATTTCACCATTTAAATACTGAAATATTCAAATGTCAGTGCTTGGAGACCAAGTGTGGAAAAAGGGTCCGGGCTGTGTCGGGCTTGTGATTACAGCAAGTCCATCTAGCATTGTCCTCCGGACGCATGAACACACCCATCATAGAATACGGTATTCACTGCATGCCCCAGGTGTTACGACTGGTGTCGGTTTATATGGGTTACTTATTGTTAAGGCTGTACCAAACACTGATTTTTCAGCCAAACAGAACAAACTTTAAATGAGCCGAACACCAAACATTTCCCAATCGTCAAATGTGTACCAAACAACCTCCCTTTAAAATAAATGTAAAACCAACTCAGTTCACAAAGTTTCATATATTTATCAACTTCTCCTAACAAATGCAGGTATGTTCACATAGACATGTAAGTGCACAGATGTGGAAACTGTTTGAGCATAAAGAAATCTCCTTTTAATTTTCTCTCATAACTTCTGAACGGCTAGAGCTAGGAACTTGTGATTTGGATCACCAGAAAGTTGACAAAAAAGAACCCTTCAAAATTATGTATTCAAACATCAAAATCTGTCAATTAAAAGTGGAAATACGTTTGGTTTGGCATTTTTCTTTTGAAAGGCCGAACACCGAACCGTACACACTCTGTTCAGTTCGTTACAGCCTTACTTATTGTTTTTTTACAGCTTACAATTTTAATGTCACGAAATGCACAAAATTACAACCTACAAATAGACAAAACTGAACATTTAAAAGACAATATCTTACTTGAATTTTTCTCCTAAGAATTGGAAATAATGCAAATACTTCTATGGCAAATATGAGAAACTCAAAAACATAAAACACTGTGGACAGCCTTGATGCCAAAGTCACAGAAGCTGCAATCGCAGCAGTTAGGGATAAGGATGGCTTAACGCTAAAAATACAAAGAAAACACAAAATGCAGAGCGACAAAAAACAACTTGTTTCGAATTAACATACAGGATTCATACTTACACATTTGAACTTAAGCCGTAATCATGAGTAACAAGGTGAACAATCATCAACATCGTTGCCATTGAATAAATAGAGTCCGTACTCACGGTATGAGTCAATGTTTTTAGAACTGGAGAAAGCCCAAGAACAAAAGCCAAAAATACTAATGCAGTCTTGACATCGGCATACCCTGCAAATATATAAGACAATTAATGGTGAATTACGGTACGTCTTGTCAGCAGTGGAACTGCACTGGCTCGGTGGAATAAAAATGTTTCCTCGCGAAAACACATTTGCTACAGCTAAATGGAGCGAGTGAACTGCAAGGACTAACCGAAGGCCTAACGTGTGACGTAACGCCGCACTGTACTTTTGAGAGTGCTCCACAAGCCACAAATAATGAATTACTACGGAAAGAGCAAGTCTCACTTGGGTTGCTCCACATGAGGAGTTCCAGGACTCGTGAAGAAGTTATTTTTTTTCAGCCTAAATCATTTCTCACGGGGTTCCCTTTGCTGAAATTTATATTCTGCGCCCCAGATAAGAACTCTTCTTGACGCTGATTTGAATTTCATGCTCTCATAAAATACATCAACACCAGGTTCACATACAACCCACCACCACCATCGCTGGCTTTGGTGATCCAATGGAGCCACCCCAGGCAAGTGGTGGTTATTTTTTCAACTCAACTCCATTTTTACTACAATTTCTTTTGCAGAGATTTTTACTCTGCACTATAAAGGTCTTGCTGTAGCTACGTTAGCATTTACTGTGCTGGTTACGTACTGTACTCGAATGGGATGAAACGTAAACATGAAATGGGTCGAGTGAAATTTTAATCAGATTCTTATTTTTAATGTAAAAGACTTAACTGGTTAGGATACCAGCAGTTTAATGACTGCTTACAAGCCCACTGGCATTTAAAATTATGCAGCGGTATCAGAAAGCCTGGGAAAACCTTTTTAAAACTTTTCTTTTAGATAGTTTTATTTCCATCATTAAAAACCAGAAAATTTTGGTTTTCACCTAAACTTAGCTGCACAATTTTTACTTGCAACTTAGTCTACAGCACGTTGAAAATAGATTCAAATTATAATCTTTATTATAATAATTAATACCTAACCTAAGAAATTTGTAGGTCTGCAGACACGCCTGTAAAAAATAATAGTAAATGGCAGTTGTGGCTGCTGAAGCTGCCTGCAACTTCCTTTAGCAAAAACCAGGAAGTATTGGTCTGAATGATCACATCCTGGTACAAGTGAAATTGTGGCTACGGTAACTTGCTTAAATGAATCAATTCTTAAATTGCAGCTGTGGAATAAAGACAACGATGGATTGCATCCTTTATCACCAAGGAATGTTGTTGCCACGGCCCACAAGTCTAGCCACGACGCTTCCCGTATTACGTGGAATACTAATTCGGGTTATTACACTTTTAAACGCAGCATTTAACCTTACATTGTAGCAATTTAAAAGAATCATTACACCACCAAGGAACCATCTGCACGATTTACGATTTTAGGAACGACCAACAACACGAACCCAAGTTTTCAGCAAAACTTTCATCAATTTCCGCAACATTTTCTACAGCAAACAAAGGAATGATTCTGTGGCAACTTTTCCAAATTTTGGAACACAAATTCGAGCTTAAATTTGAAACACGCTCACATGCTACTGTTCTACGGTAATGCTTTGAAGCTGAATACCTAATAACTTACTTATTTGACCCATTACATGATACTTTCCTACGGTACTGTTTTACTGTCCGTTCACCATCTTCAAAACTATGTACAAAACAGCTAATTCGAGCAACACACTACACGCTGGAGATTTAAAAAATCAAATATCGTACACTAGTAGCCACAACAAGGTTGTAGCTACTGGCGCGTGATATTTGAATTTTTCAGAGCTGGAGCAAGCAGACTCACTCGAACCCGCTGTTTTGTGTAGCGTTCCGAAGCTCGTGAACGGACTTTAAACCGAAAATTTATGTAGGATATGAACTGTGTTCAATCCTGGTGTGTGTTAACTTTTTTTTCAACATCATGTACTTAAATTACCATCGTTACCGCCATTTGCCAGTTTTCTACAAATTTTTTTTCTATAACCGAATTTCTTTTTGTAGCCTAAGAAAACCTTGAGGCACGGAAGGTAACATTAACTCAGAAATGTAGGGGAATTTCCAATATTTTTCCAGTAAAAACAGGGAAAAAGAATTTAATACGTGCTGGTATTACAATTTTTTTCACGTAATACTTACACCTTTGCAATGATAACTCCGCTTCAAAGATTATATAGCATATCATAACCAGCAAACTGGAAGCCATTAGCAATTCTGACTGTGACAACCACTGGTTATCCAAATAAACAAATGCCATAACGCACCCGCAAACACTTTGGACAAAAAAGAAAAGAACAAATCACAAATACAGCCATTCTAACATCTGTGTACAGTACAAAAGTTTTACATTTAGTAAATTAACAAATGTGTATACACTACACACATGGAAGTTAGTATCAAGGTAAAAAGCTGCAGATTTCCCATGTTGGCTTTCCTATATTACTCTATTTAGCAACATTACGCCACTTAAAAAAAGGAAGTTGTTTCTTGAGCCTTTTTCTGAAATAATCAGAGCGGGTGGGCAGGTTTTTTTATTATAATTTATTCCTTTTTGGCATACGTTTTAACAGCGAATAGGGTCTACATGCCGATCTTTTTCATAAATCGACATCGGAAAGGGCAAACTCGATATCAGTAACATAAAAAAAACTGCATTAGTAGACATTTTTGGCCTCCGTAAACCCATGGTAAAACAAAAAAAATAGGCAGATCTTGAGAAAGAAACTTTTTTTTTTTAAGCGGCCACGAAGCGTTTCCACATTCGCACAATCAGTCCCGACTCCAGCACCATCTCATCTAGGTAATGCATGATCATTTCAGCAATTATTTGCGAGCTGGAGTATCCCTTCGCAGCTTCTCCAAATTGCCAGAAAGTCTTCCCCTCGAACTCCACGTATATTGAGACAGCAAAACCTTCAGCAATGCCCTATCTCTAACAAACTTTTCTCGGTGTATTTTACATTTTCTTGTAGAGAGAGCCAGAATCTTCAGGATCAATCTATGGGAAAGACTGGGGAACAGTTTGACGACGTCGAAGGACACCATCACTTCGCCCTTCCTCAGCTTCAGGCTACACAGCTCCCCTAGCAGGTCTTCCGTCTTCTTCAATCTACTGGGTCCCCAAACGTACTTCTTAAATCTCTTAGTGACTGCCCAGTCAAGCATATGTGCCATTCCCCCTTGGCAGATGCGATAAGCCGAGGGGGTGGGGAAAGCATTCTCGTGCGTCTTGACTTGGGCAATGATGGTCAGCACTCGCTGAGGGGCCTTAGAAGTGAGGCGTTTCATTTCTACATCCGTCAGGTGGGTCTTATCACACAACCTTGTGAGGCTAAACGTCAAGTCCCGAAGAGGCTTACTTCCCTCATTTTTTTCAGTCTCACAATAAATTCCCGAGTCTCTGTTGTTAAAAATAGGGCGTTGCTGAAGGTTTTGTTGACGTCCATATACGTGGAGTTTGACGGGAAGACTTATTGGCAGGTTGGAGGAGCCCCGATGGAATACTCCAGCTTGCCAATATCGCTGGAATGATCATGCAGCACCTAGAAGAGTTGGTGCTGGCATTAGGACTGAGTGTGCAAATGAGGAAATGCTTCGTGGATGATCTGGTGTTTGCTGTTCTTAAGAAGATTGACAAAGAAAGAATTCTAGAGGAAGTCAACCACTGGAGACATGATCTAGCATTTACGGTAGAAGAAGAAAAAATAGGGGTACATCTATTTCTTGATGTGGTGCTGAAGGACATGTGTTTTGAATTGTATCAAAAACCAACGTCAACTAAAAGAGGAATCTCTTACTCATCACGCCATAACACGAAAAGGAAACTTCTACACTTAGACTACCCTGCAGGGATGCTTAATCGGCTAAGAAAGAAGGCAAGTCACCATGGTCTCGACGAAGGCTATGCTAGAAGGCATGAGTGGAGCAGCGAAGACAAGGGAAAAGACCTCTAGGGTAGCCCTTCCCTACCTTGAAGGCATCAGTGGGCGGGTTCAGGATATCCTCCCTCTGAAGGAATGGCTTCAGGGCGTTCCTCAAAAATGACGAGAGCCTAAAGAAGAGGATTGGAAGGGAGATGACATCTCAGACCCAGAGACAGACTCAGAAGGCCGAGATAAACAAGCCCTAGGGGAAGAGAGGAATAAGAGTGAGGCAGTGTACAGGGTTTCGTGCAAGGGCTGAAGTGCTGTATACATAGGAGAAACTAGGATGGGAGAACAAGACTGTGCCAACACCTGGGGACTATTACAAATAATGCGGAAGACAACAGCATTGCTGCCCATTGCACGGCCACACAGCACGACATTGAGTGGGAACAGGCAGTGACGCTGACAGAATTGAATTCTGCTACACATGTGCACCCAGATGCCTGGGATCCATCGTCATCAAGATCCATGAACATCAACAAGTTCCACTCATGAATATTCAGGGACCATTTAATCCGAACATAGGGCACCTAGCAGGGATAGACCTCGAAAAAGACTGCAAGCATAGTGGAAGATTGGAGAGAGAAGCCTACTGACTACGAGACACTACTAAGTCCGGTAAATTTGAATCCTGGCTGTGTGCTGATGTAACCAGAGGAAGAACTGTACTTAAAACTGCCTGAAGTAGCCTATGGTCAATAGTCGAAAATTTGTAAGATTCGTGATGTCTGTGGCTTGAAAATGAACGAATCCGATGCAAATTTTGTTGAGGCCGAACTAGTTAGTGAGACTAACAAGAGAACTAAGTAGAGCCATTGTATTAATTATTGATGTTCATTTTTTTTTTATTTAAAATATTTACAGCTTATTTGGAAGACAAGATTCTGCCATCTAAACAAATTAAAATGACACCATTGATTTATATGAAAATGATACAAGGTATGCCCAAAATGTGGTACACCCATCAAAAAAGCAACATGCCCGGATCATGTAACTGACACTATCAAAAGGGAACCTGTTATGACTACTACGGGTCACATGTTTGTTGTCAATTGGATGGGCTAATGTAAGCAGTGGTGTAGGGGTGGGGTTGGATTGGTTGGCAGTTACAACCCCCCCTCCAACAGATAGCCTAATAATAATAACCTTGTATCACTGGCTTATCCTTCAAGTCAGATGGATAAGCCAAAAGCATTTATGACCAATACATCTCCATCTTCTGTATTTCCTGGAAGGTATCCATGTAGCTCCTACTAGAGACTGGCCCACTTTTCAAAATGATTTGACAACTGGTGTGCTTATGGTCAAACCTACTAGCCCAGTAGGTTTGACCATGAGTTAAGTTATTTAAGTAGGTTTGTGTAAAACCGACTAAAATAACTAACACCTGAAGGAAGGAAGCGCCACTTAGTTCTGATGACTGTTTCTAAAAATGGCCTCGGCTACGTAACAGGTTATTACTGTACTCCCACAGGTGGTGGCATATCATCATTACATTTCAGCAACAATTTATACAGCATGCCATCAGCACATATAACTATCCATTACAAGTGTCTGACCACAGATACACAGCAGAGATTTTAAAGTTTTGAAACTAAAGTTAACATTTAAACAAAACGTTTGAACACAGCAGACTCATGCCGAAACAGTAGGTTCTAACCTTAAAGAGAAAGAACACCAAAGGCTATCAAAATTCCTAAAAAGGGTAAAATGGGTAATTTTGTTTGAGCAAATTTCTTGGAGCCTTATGTCATCTCTGAAGCAAAAATGCTCGTTTGCAGGGTGGTTCATAAAAAAACACCGGCAGATATTTTTCTAATGCCAAGAGGTGAGGAAAACAGTAAAACTAACTCTCCAGTGATAGGTTTCCCGTTTGAATCCCAGGGTTTTCCCTCCCTGTTTACCGGACTTCTTACTTGTTTCTCCAGAGTTTACTATGTCGATCACCAAACAGCCAAAAGTGAAATTAGCTTTACCACGATGGATACGTAGCACTTCCAGCTTGCATAAATATCTAGGCATGGTGTACGGTGTCGATCGCCAAATATACAAAACTGAAAATAACTCTACCGTGATGGATCTGTAGCGCTTCCAGCCTGTGTAACATCCAAACAGGGTTCACGGTGTCGATCGCCAAATAGCCAAAACTGAAGCTAAATCTGCTGCGATGAACGTATAGTGCTTTAAGCCTGTGTAAACATCCAGGAAGGGTATTTATGGGGTCGATCGCAAATACCCAATATTAAAAATACCGTAGCAGTTTTTGCTCTGAAAGCTCATATTGAAAATATGCCAGTAAAACTTAACGCACAATTTCAGATTACAGGAACCCCACCAGATTGTTGCGAATTTTCAACAGACAGTATTTGTCTGGCACAAAAGAGTTCTTAGAGCTTGTAACTACATCGTTTTGGGCATCGAGATTTGAAACCATATGGTGGACCACGCCGAGCGCCGGTTTCGAATCGCGATGTCCAAAACGATGTAGTTACAAGCTCTAAAAACTCTTAGTGCCTGACGAAGACGGACGAAAACTGTCTGTTGAAAATTCACAAGATTCTGGTGAGGTTCCTGTAATCTGAAATTGTGAGTTAAGTTTTCCAAATACCAACACTGAGATGGATCTGCACTGCTTAAATAGCCGAAACTGAAACTAGCACTTCTGCAAAGGATCTGCAGCGCTTCCAGCCTGTGTAAACATCCAGGTAGGTTTTACGGTGTCGATCACCAAATAGCCAAAACCTGAACTAGCTCTACAGCACTGGATCTTCAACACCTCCGGCATATGTTAACATCCAGGTAGCAACCATTTTGAATGTCAATCAGTTTAACCTTACTTGCCAAAACGGCGACTAGCACTAGAGAATGCCACTATAAAGAGCGATTATGTTGGGAACCGTATTATAAGTTAGATACGAATGGTTTGCAGCATTATGCTCAGATTTATAAAGACGACATAGCAGCTTTTTCTGTGTTAAAACTGGTATGGAAGAAAATTGTACAATAGATAGAGAACCCATGCATGGATAGTGCAAAAAATATATTTGGGTGTGTGGCGAGTAGAAATTATGAAATGGCCAGTAGACGTTAGAAACACTCGTCATCTCATAATTTCTACTCGCCACACACCAAATACATTTTTGCACAATGCATGCATGGTTTCTCTATTTTTGCATTTATGAAATTGTACAACTTTCTTCAATACCAGTATTAATATAGAAAAAGCCACTATGTCGTCTTTATAAACCTGAGCATAATGCTGCAAACCGTTTGTCTCAAACTTATACGGTTCCCGAAATATCCCTCTTTGAGTGGCATTCTATAGTCACAGTTTCGGCAAGTAAGGTTAAATTCCAAGCCGCCAAAAGTAGATTTCCATTCACCTAGTGGCGACTGACATTGGAGAGGATTGTCAGGTAGGGTTTGACACGTTGATAACCAAATAGCCAAAATGCAAATGAGCCACCAATTTCGCAAACAATTTACTTTTGTAAATTAGTCACATCACCGACAATTTTTACGAACATGTTCCTACTATAGTATCGAGGTTTCACATGCTGAATGAAACTATATGCCGATTTGCTAATGGCATCCCTATTTTTCATTTGTTTAGGCTTATAATAAGCAGATGGAAGTTGGACTTTTAATGAAGCCTACCCAGGACGCAAGGCCAGCGGCTACTCCAAATTGCAGTCCACCGAAAGGTGACAACCTCATTTTATCACACCAATCGCTCCTTAGATTCCTCTAAATAATCATTAATTTGCATATTCTAAGTGCTGCAAGAACCATGTGTGCGAACGAATGCTACGTATGTAACATGGTTACTGGTATGGCAAGGGCTAAAAACTTTTAAGCAGCTAGGAGGCAACCATGCCATAATGATAATGTGGTGCATCAGCTGACACCTTTAATTGTATGCAGTGAAAAACAATCACCATGCATCTTCTTTTAAATGCAAAAAGTGGGAAGCTGAAAGGTGCACGGAACTGACGATAGGCTTTTTGGCTCCTAGCCCATGCTCAGCAGTCACGCAAATGAAGAAGAAAATAGTTATACTAGTCATTCAAGATAGTAGTTTAGGATAATGCATCCACGAGTCTGGGTGACAAACCACAATACTACTTGTTAAATTGAGTCCATTAACAGATACTTTATAGGAAACCAGAAATCCATTCCTTTTACACAAAGAACTCCTCCCCAACAATCTTGAGTGGTTCACACGCTCTCCAATTTGCAATTACGGCATCTAACAGATGATGTGACTATCATCAAAAAAAAGAAAAAGAAAAAAAGTAGGGCACCTCTAACAATGAGAACAAACCAAATTTTATCTAACCTCTTGTCGTACGGGCCAGGCCTGTTTGAGGAAGCGTGATTTCCAAGTGTGTGCACTGTGTTCACTCATTTTAAGAGGTTCAAATGGCCCTAACAACAAGAAAAAGGACCCGCGGAGAATAACGGCTGATTCCCACCAAAATCGGAACGGAAAAGGAATAGGAAAACGAAACAAAAAGTACAACCATTCCCACCAAGGTCGAAAGACTTAAACGATCAGCCAATGGGCACTAGCTGACCGGCTCAAGGTAATTAGAGCTTAACCACTTCTCGACTGGCTGACCGACAAGCCCTTCCCCCCTCTTATCCCATCTCCCGCCTCACCCTGCTTGCGTAGGCTGCAGTGGTTGGATTATATCAGCTATTAAAAACCCAAGCTTTATAAACAAACAAGGAAGAAAGCTAAAAGCGATCGTGCTTGTTTTCTAATGTGAAATTAAACTATTGGTAACATAAGATCACTCTTCCTGCATATCATGCTGTCATTCGTAGTCCTTGTGTCGTAGGCAGATGCCCAAGTTTTCCATGTTTTAAACGCTATTTTAAAGGTTCCCCCGATAGTCCTACAGAGTAGTAGAACGGCCATGAATATGTGCTTTGCTCTTTTTAAAATAGGAATAACCGTGCTATTAGCGCACTTTTTCGATCAAGTTTCAAAGCGCCGGTGGCCGCCATACTTCTTTTGAAGCGAACGGGTTGTGTGGCCTTGGTATCACATGCCCTGGAGGCGCCAGGTAATTGGCTGACCGATATGCACTTCGAAACGGGACGAATCGGAAAAGCTAACCAGCAGTCGGGTGCATTTCGGAACGGAAAAGTTATCGGAAAGCATCTGAGCATGCACATTTGTGCACTTTTCCTTCCTTTTCCGATTCCGGGTTTGGTGGGAATCGACCTTAAGAGGACCCTCACCGATCGTTATTTTGTTGTGCTAGAATTACCTCAATTGATCCACTCAACATTCTTATCCTATAACATTTTAGAGCAAAGACTTGTTTGGTCCTAAGCGATATAATCGAAACGTGGGACTCGTTTGCCACAATTACCGCGTTCACTTGTCCCTCACAATGAAAAGCAACCTTCACACATGTGAATTGTGTGGCTTTCACCATTTGGCCAGTAGACATTAAACATTTAACTTCACTCGCCATTGTCTATTACCTCCTCGCCAAGTGGAAAAAGTTTGACAGGTGTGCTGCTAGTCCTGCTACTTAATTTTTAAACATGGCATGCATTAATCTAAGTCACTAATCAAAAGAGACTAGTAACAATATTGCATGCTTGTTTGGGTAGCCACTGTACTGCAAGCAACTACACAAACCGCTTGTTTCTAGCTAGTACAGTTCCCAAGATAAGACAATTTCAGCACCAGGGTTTCTTAGACTGTCGCTGTTTTGGCCAGTAAGGCTAAGACTCAAGTCGCCAACTGCTGACTTCCCGTGCGTTCCGTTTCATAAAGAGCTGAAGCTAGTAACTTTCTTTAGCTGAAGCATGACGTCACCTTGGCTGTAAGGCACTAGGCTATACGTGGAATTCGGAACGATCACGACACAGCAAAATGATGGCCTGTCTTGGTGTGATCACCATGTTCTTAAACATTTTCACAAATTGAAAAAAAAAACCTAATCACGATATCGTTGCTTTCACTGGGAAGCTGACTCGGATTAATAGCCCCATTTTGGTTTGGCCAACACATACGTCCATAGAAAATTAACATCACGAATGGAAGACCGATATTATCGTTAGCTAGTCTCTAGATGAATTCCAAACACACTCGTTTACAGAGTACAGTATGGAGGCATGGCCGGTAAATTAAATACTAGTTCTAATTTATTTGATTTATTTATTTTTTAACTTTGGTTAGGCTCAGGGCCCCCACATAAAAGTTACAGGCCCGGGACTAACTACAACAGCGGGCCCCCTCCCCTAACTGAAATCGTAAAAAAAGTTACACTATGTTATAAAATTCGTCGGCCATAATTGTGCGTAACGGGTTGGTTCATTAGTTAATCCGGGCTGCATACGTTTGAAGGCTTTCCTGCCTAACAAACTAACAGGTTTGCACTGCAGTGCTCCTACTCAGTGGTCATTGCCGTTGGATTGGAGTTGTTGTTTGTTGGAAGTAAAAAAAAATTCACAATGCGCACAAAATCGAGTACATAACTCATAGTCATCTAAACTAACAATTGCGAAAAAAAATGTTTTTTGCGCAGTGCAGGCCCCCCTGAGTGACCGGGCCTGGGTACAGTGGGTCCACCTGATTCCCCCATTGTGGGGGCCCTGGTTAGGCTATTTAGTAACGAAAATTCACCTCTTCAGGGTCCAAGTGCTGTTACTCGCTAAATACGGCAATCGGAGCAGGAAAGTGTCAGCTCTTGCAGTGCAGTGGAGCCGCCATGTTGAACTAAGCAGAGAAAGCGATAATATTTTCAGTTGCACAAATGTCGTCGGCAACAAAAGAGCGCGTTAAAGCAGAACGCGTCTACTTATAAAACGCTGCAGCTAAGATGTATAATGTATAACGGGATTGTTGCAGCCTGAATGGAAACACTTTATGAAACAGAATACCGTAAATCATGGATTAAACGCCCTTGGGCTTATGCAGTTATTTGGCAAAATTAGGGGGGGGGGCTTTCAATCAAGCATTATCGATTTTCTAACCTTTCTGGACATCTATTACAGAAAATTCGAAGCTTTTGAACGATCTCTGAAAGACCAATTTTTACATCCTTTTAATTGCTGTGAAGAAGGGAGGAGGCTTAGTGAGAGATGCCTTGTGCAGGTGCTAGGAGCTAAAGGAACAGTCCACTATTACTACAGGGAAGGAGAAGGGTCCAGTAAACATAGCAAGCAGTACTATCTACATTCACGTAATATAACTTTTAGATAATTTTTCGCAGAAAAACGACAATTTGAGGGGTGGGCTTTAACTCCACTATTTCATGATTTTGACTTTACAGCATTTTAGGGAGGTGGGCTTTAGCTTCAACTGGACTTTTAATACACGATTTATGGTACACGGTTCCCTCGCCATTGGTGAAGGTTGATTTCGACTGATAATGGAAGGGCAGCAACCAACCCTTCCGAATGTCAATCTAGTAGCAGTCGCCACTTGACCAGTAGACCTTACAAAGCACTCGCCATTTCACAATTTCTACTCGTCACATACCTAATACGTTTTGTATGATGAAAGGTTTCTCTAATGTATGCATTAACAAAATTGTGGAATTTTCTTAAACTCCAGTATTAATACAGAAAATCCAGTTATATAGCCCTTATAAATCTAAGCATAACGCCGCAAACTGTTCGTCTCTAACTTGTACGGTTCCAGAGATACCCTTCTTTTAGTGGCATGCTCCGTAGCTAGTCGCCATTTTGGCGAGTAAGGCAAATTCCAAGTCGCCAACTGTTGATTTCCACTCGCCAAATGGCGAGTGGCGACCGACATTGGGAAGGGTTGGCAGCAACCCTTGTGCAGCGCAGGGCGACTATGCCGCCGAGACTGATGTAAAGGAACTTCCACTATGGGGCGTACACGTGAACACGGTGAGCGTGACAAAAGAGTCCTAGTTATGGTGATTTCTGTAAGTCAAACGACACCTTTTTCCGTACATACAAAATCTACCGTATCGTGGTATCTAGGATGCCCGACGAAATCGTTGTCATCAGACAAAATCCAACAAATCATGTAATTTTTGTACATTTTCACCTAAAAACACGCTTTTCATCAGACAATTTTACATTCTGGATACTGGACACTTTGGTAGATTTTGCATGGATGCCTTTTTTCCAAAAATGGTATGAGAAAAAGTTGTTCAGCAGATCAATTGCGGTAACTCTGGCACAACGATAATAACAGGCTAGGATCCAACAGTAATTCTTCCTACAAGCCCAAGATAATTAAAAAAAAAAATTACAACACGATCCTTGCTTGCATTAATAATGAAGTTGGATTATGTAAGGGTGGTTGGAGTTTCCTACTTCCTTCTTTTATCGTGTTGTGACTTCTTTTAGAGGTTAACGATTCGGGGTGGTTAATATTTCGATCATCTAGACAGAAAGTTAAAGTGGGGGGGAGGGTGACATCCCCTTCCCCATGCACACTTTAACTTTTACGTCATTCCATGAAATAAATCACCAGATTCTCCACCACACCCACGCAACAACGCGACACGCAATCCATTGCAAAATGCCGGGTCTGGCAGAAGCACACAATTGCCTCAATTTATTCAATTAAACTAATTTACCGAGCACGTTCGAAAGCAAATAAAAGTGGGCGGGGCATAAATAAACCTCTCAGTGTCTCAGTAGTACGACGCAAAAACCACTGCAAATAAAAGCAAGGCTGAGAGGCTAAGAATGTTTACCTGTTTACTTCTTGATTTACAACGCACGAATGAATTATGGCATTGTTTAGATCGTACTTTTTCATGTTCACTGCAAAATAATACGAAATAGTAAATTAATTAACTTTGGGATGTGTAAAAAAAAAAAAAACTTAAAAGTTTGCGAAGTCCGGTTAGGATTTGTGTACAAGATACCGGAAAGAGAAAAACTGTTTTACAACTTGTTGGTTTGTTACGTACCATTTTTTTGTAGTCCGTTTAAAAACGTCTTATCAACATGATTGTCCGGTAGCCCTCGAGTCGATATATCGTACAACAGCCTTCGTTTGTAACTAAGCTCTGGTTTCTCGCACGTTGCGGACGCCAAACAATCATGACTTTCAATTCCCAACTCAGTGGCTGTCATATTGGAAAGAGGAACCATTAGTGTTCCGAAAGAGAAAACCTGAATTGCAGCGATGATTACTAAAGGACAGACGAAACAGCAAAGATTTTCTTTTTATCGTTTGTGTTTGATATTTTGCGTTTTAATTATGTTTAAATATTAATATGTTAGTTCGTTTTCAAGTCAGATATGAAAAACAAACTGCTCTTTGAGATCACCATTTTAACGTATTTCCGTTTTAGTACGAGTTGTTCTACATTTTTGCACTCGCCATAACTTTCGGTTTTAAATGTTTAATCTCTAGAACATCACTCCGCGTTGTATTGGTACCTTGGGCGTGGCTCTTGACAACACATTTTCGAGTTATTTACAGCCTAATTGAATTTGATTTATCCAAAATTATCGTTCGTATAGAGCTGTTAGTTTAGTTTTGTTTGGGGCTAGCGTATTTTTATCGGCGGCGATGTAAAATGACGTACAAACATGGCTTCGTTTTTATGGTGTCGCGTGTTAACTGTGCGTTTCAAGGTTACGGGTAGAAAACACTGCACTTTTTATTTTCCGAAGTGCATCTACAGTTACTTTAAATCGATGCTTAAGTAATTGCTTTTTAAAAGTGTAATTGTAAGTGACAGTGTCAATATTGCCAAAATGAGCTTTTGCTACGGAAGCTGTCATAGTTTCATACATCTCGAAATATATAGCTCAATGGTCTGATCTACGTTTGCTTGAAGTTGAAACTGGCAGAACCTGGCGTTTTTCCAGGTGGGCTTCCTCCACTTATTACTTTAGCACGTGGGTTTGAATCGCTGGTGTAGATGAATAATTGGCATAAATTGAGCAGAAAAGAGTCTTACGTACAATTACGCAACTAACGTCTTCCAAATTAAAACAAAAGTTTCGTTGATCGAATTGCTTTACCGATTTGCCATGCAGGGCAGCCAATCTGACAAAACGGGCGGTGTATTCATAAAAATTCGTTAAAACGTTGTTAATTCGTTTCACAGTTGTTAGTTGTTTTAGTGCCGCGCGTCGCGAAGCTGGGCAGAAACACTACACATCCTGTGCTGTTGTCTGCCTGTCTGTCTGAACGATAACTTTTGAACCCGTTGTCCAATTTACTTTCACTTTTGCCCATGAATTCTACGCTTTATTTGCAGATATGTTCGAAAATCAAGAAAATTTGGGTAAATTTTAAAATTGAATGATCTCTAAAAGCATGAGCGTTATATCGTTGGGACCACTGATACACAAATTCAGCAAATGCAACAACCGTAGGCCTCGAAAAGATATCATTGGTTCTCAAAAGCGATTACGTCATTAATTATGGGCCGTGTCACTCCTTTTTATATTCCAGCAAAAGCAAATTATGCTTTTGATTTCAGTGAGTAAATAAAACACAGCCGCTCGCGTCAAATCGCGAAAGCTGTTCTTAATTATTATTATTATTATTATTATTATTAATAAATAAACTTTGGCATTCTATAGCTAAGCTTAAACAACCGAACATAAAACTAATTGAAGAATATAAAAGCCTTAAAAAAAATGTCGCCATCAAGTGAATAATGCTAAAACCAACTTTTTATAAAACATACTTTGAATCAAATAAACATGTAAGCATGTAACAAATAATAGTAATAATGCGACTGCATGATTTTTGTGAACCTGAATTGTTAATCCTTTGGCGTTCTTTGTTTGTTTATACAAGGCATTATTCAACGAGAAATCCTGAGCTTGGATTTCTCCAGCTATATTGTCTCGCCTCATCGTCTAACGGCAGATAACCCAGTTTGTGTTTGTAATCCCCAAAATAAACAACAACATGCCAATTAGGGCCCACCAATCCAATCCAATTATAATTTTATTGGGGCTCTGGCCTTAAACCACGCGCCCACCCTATGTCTCGGTACACGAACTCGAGTCACAAAGATCATATCATATCAAAAACCGAAACTGGTAAAAGGGGCCGCCAAGTTCCGAATGGTTCGGCCCTTCAAAGGAGTAATATCAACACACCAAACCCTTCTCCAAGTTAATCGCACCGCTTAATAGTTCGAAGGTTAAATGGAAACTAGAACATTGCTACTTTCGGTAGCAATGTTCAAGTTTTCATTTAACGTCCAAAGTATATATTCGGTGCGAAACCATCATCACACAGCCTTATACCGGGTCAAAGGTATTAAGCGAGCGTTAACCGCACTCGGTCATCTGCCCGACGAAGCCTTACCGAAAACGGATTCTGACAATAGGTTTTTAACAATTGGTTTCTAACAATTTCGGATTGATTTTCCTTAATTTACGGCCCAAAATATGCCCAATTTTCGATCT
The DNA here is from genome assembly GCA_023313725.1 of Lithobius niger. Lineage (NCBI taxonomy): Eukaryota > Metazoa > Arthropoda > Chilopoda > Lithobiomorpha > Lithobiidae > Lithobius > Lithobius niger. Next base: position 6,619 of record JAHWFP010155387.1, on the reverse strand, counting down.
GTAAATAAAAAACATACTTCCCGCGTCGTATTTGGTCCGCATACAAAATTTCATCAAATTGGGTTCAGTAGTTTTGGCGTGATGCTACGTTAAACAGACCCCAATGAGTTACTGCATAAGTCATTGCAAAAAACGTACGGTTTCTGGATAACGGTGTTTTGAGGCAAGTGGTACCGAACCACAAATGGAAAATATCGATTTCTTACTTTTTTGTCGAGCCAGCGAAGCGGACTACGTGGAATACTCGACTGCGTTTGGATTTTGTTTGATTTTGTTTGGGACACGAAAACTATCACAATCTTATTCCGATTTGGTTGAAATTTCATGACGCGGTATAACTTTGGTCCAGGAAATTAAAGAGTTCGATGATGAAATTCTTACCTCAGATATTTTCGGAGATATTCGAATTTTCCATTAGATGGCTGAGCCGATTGCTTTAGTAGTGGCGGTAAGGGAGCCCGATCTATAAAGCTGGTGGCCTCGAGCACATGTACAACACGAAATCATATTCGCCATATTATATCATAGTGAAAATTCTTTCAAATCTCAAAATGAAGACAATAATTGCAAATGGTACAAAAAAATTATTACGACCAGTTTTACAAGTTTTGAAACTTGGTCGCTTCTTTTATCTAGAAACACGCTAGTATGTCGCCTCCAAGTAACAGTAGATCATCCCATTGTAGACATCCGATTGTTAAAAATTGATTGTTAATGATAAAAAGGCGGCTCACTAGCAGACATGTGTCTGTTAACTGTAAGCAATTCAAAGCATATTCTGGCATGTTGAGGATAAATCCCAATGCGACAGAAATGTTTCAAATTGTGGAAAATGCAGGGGAAGGGTCAGAGATTAAGAAAAACTTAAATTTAAAGGATGAGTGTCCACCAATCATATAGAAAAAGATGCGTCAATAACGTTGTTTTTATGTTACTGTCTAGCTAGCTAGCTAATAAGATTTTTCCCATGTTAAATCCCATAGACTTTTTGCTCATGGCTAGCGCAAAATTGAGAAGGCCTACGTACCTGAACTTTTTCACACGGATGCATGGTGATCTGAGGATGGTCCTTTTGTTGGTTTGGGGGTTGTAGGGGTCAGAACAAATGCGTGGGGGGTTTTGAAATTCGCCACGGGCGAATTTAAATTTCGTATCTTTTCCAAGTTGCAACCAAAGATTTTAAGCAACAATGGCTTGAACAATCAAGACTGGTCCTTAGATTTATTGTAAAAGCCTGGACGAACTAAAAACTGAACTGTAACGAAGGATAAAATAAAGAAACATTAACGTTGCCGTGGATTGCGTAAGAATAAAGGGATGCGCGTTAGATGATGGTTATGCAACAATACGAGCATACACGAGCTAATGGTTTTTTTTGTTAATAACCAAAAAATAAATCGCTTCGCATTCTGCTGTTTTAGTAACAACGACCTTCGGAGGTTTCTGCATGACTAAATGTGAACTAAATCTTGAAAAATTAAGAGGAAGGTGAAGGGCTAAACAAAAAACTGAAGGGGATACGCTGATTGAGTGAGCAAAGCGAACGAAATCAGCGATTGTTAGTCAGTGTGCGCAAAAATGGGATTGAAGCATCTTAAACAGACGGTGTAACCTTATGTACATTCACAGTCCTATTAAAGTTGTGATATCCACCCAAAACCAAAACTGGTAGAAAAACCCGCCAAGTTTCCAAAAACGATCGGCCTTTGAAGGTAGTGATATAATTCCACCATGGAAAGGCCGCCAAGGTTAATCCTATTAGCTAAGTTAATCGCACCGAATAATACTTTAGACGTTAAATGAAAACTTGAAGATTGCTACTGCTAGCAATCTTCTAGTTTTCATTTAACTTACGAACTATTAGCAGGTGCGATTTACTTGGCTAATAGGATTAACCTTGGCGGCCTTTCCCTGGTGGAATGATATCACTACCTTCAAAGGCCGATCGTTTTTGGAAACCCTGCGGGTTTTTCTACCAGTTTTGGTTTTGGGTGGATTATTTCTACAGCAGAGTTCACGCATGGTAGCGGAACTATTCTGAGTGCTCGTAAAGTATCATTGTTCGTTTGCTTCATATTCAGGAAATGCTGTGTAACAAGGAAATGAGATGGAAATGAGAAGATGGAAATAAACTAACGTATTGCAGCACCTCTCGCTCGGCCGAGTAACTGTGCTATTATTTATAACTCAGTTATACGCCTACAATTGTTTAAAGTGGCAGTATCACCGAATTGAAAATCGTATGAAAATACCGTGGCCCCTTCCAGCGGTAGTTAGCCTATACAGTTAACCTTTACAGCTCGCTCTCGTCCGCCGGGAGGACGGACCTATTTTCACTCAACAATTAAGGAGGCTCGTGGCTGGTTTGTTTCGTTAAAAGAAATGACATTGCTCATTCTTCGTTTGATGCAAGTAAGTGCTAGATAGCGCTAGATGTTGCCAGATTCTGCAGACTTTCAATCGGTGATATCGCCACTTTGAAATGAACCAAGCAACGGTTTTCAGTTGTTTTTTTATGTGTTTAAGAAGTCTGTTATTACAAGTAAAGTGCAATGGGCCTTATTTGACCTGTAAAAGACTAAATGGATTCTTATAATGCGTCCTTGTGGTGAAGATGTGTGAGGGGTGTGATAAGGGTGGCCGAATGGTTAGAACGATTGTCTCCGCATGAACTGGAGTACGCAGGGGTGCTCATTCCCCTCTTCCCCCCCCCCAAAAAAAAAAGAATATGAGGAGGTCCCCAATTTTTTTAGAAAAAGTTGTATTTTTCATAGCATGATGAACTAATCATGTTATGAAATATACCATTTTTTTTTAATTTGTAAGGAATGGCTCCCTTAAATAAAAACGAACGAGTATAAAAATAAAAATATGAATACGTGACATGACACACTGTTGACCAGCAAGCAATTATAATTATAACTAGCTTCGCCCGGGGATTTGTTTGACCCGTGGTTGTTTCCCAGTATTTGCTCGATGCTGCCTGATCGTTCACTGCAACAGTCGATTTTTGTTTGTGTAACACTCCCCCTTTCCGCTAATCCTCTCCCTCCCCTCTCCTCCTTTTATCCCGTCCTCTCCCTCTCCTCTTGGTTTCCTTCCCTTTCTCCTCTTTGCTATACGTAGTTGAACACGAACCCGGGTCCCGGCTCCCGGCTCCCGTGCTTGTTTGTTTGTTCTCTTCTAGGTTCAGTTAATGCCTAATCGTATGCTTAATGATAACAGCTCACTTTGCCCCCCCACTCCCAGTCATTCGCTGTGGATTAAGCGATGCGTACCGTGTGAAAAAGAAGCGTGCATGACGTCATGTAATACTTGCCTTTGAGATTACCACGGTGTTTAGTTAGAAGGATAAATTGTTAGAGCAAATTGAAAGGGTTTCAAAGAGTTTAACGAGCGTTAACCACTCCTGGTCATCTGCCCGAAGCCCTAAGGCCCTAGAGCAAATTGTTAGTCAAGGCAACAATGTGCTAATTTCAACTTCTTTTCAGGGCAACAATGTCCCAGTTTCAACTTCAAGCCAAAGAATTGATACACTCGCACGTTTTTATTTTTTCCCTTCCGGGGGTCGTCGTTGCGGTTACTTCATTTCTGGTATGAGACTTTGGGTGGTTTATAATGTAAGATTATTTAGTGCGTCATGTCGGAAGTTAATTTTAATTGTTAAACTTTATTTTAAAGCTGTAGCCTAAAAAACTTTTAAATTTCAGTCAAAATTGGAATTTGAAAGTTGTTGAAGCCGACTGGGACTTTACCTTTGTTTGTTTGCTGCAGATGGGCGTTGGTATCGTCGTTTTCTAATGATGGTATCGATAATGATACCAACTTCTCGTTGGTTTTAACGACCAACTTCGTTCTCTCCTCCTTTCCCCTCCCCCTCCCCCAGCCAATAGTAGGCCGATGAGTCATAAAAACATTTGGAGGAGACTAGGGGAGTGAACTTCATCCTAATCCCCCCACCACGAAAAAAGTCGTAAAAATAATACGCCAGTCAGCCGTAATATTTTGTGGGGGGGGGGGGGGGGGAGTGGATTCGTCCCCCCAAAAATAGCAACAAGGAGATGCCCCCTCCCCGTGACCACCACTGGCGCGGGAAATGCGCTCAAGGCATTAAGTATTTCATCACAAAATTCTTCCTATCCTTCTGGAGGTAACCATAGTAGTTGGCAAGGAAATTAATTCGACTGTTTTCCTTTTTTTTTTTATTTTCCGGTTTGTATATGTCGTCTGTTACCTAATTTTTTAACAAAGCAAGCTTTGTACTGTTGCTCATTGCTCAACTGGCATATGCGACAACCAAACCGTGATCAATGCCGTATGGCGAATGATAATACTAGCCATCACTGGCAATACAAAATACAAGGCTGAGTGAAAGACTGAACAGTATTTTGGCGCCTTTGTAATTTGTTTTGTATTCCTTCCTTGTTGTACACGGCTGGCATTTTCAGTCGAAATATACTACTCTGCAGTAGCATGCACAGACATCTCCCCAAAGGGCAGGGGCACGTTCAGATAATTTTTACGGGGGACCGTTTTTTTTTGGGCTCGTGAGGATCTTTTTTTGCATTCATTTTAGCTTGTCACTGTCTCTTTACCCTTTCATGCCCCTATCTAACATTTCCCCTGGCTTTCTTCTTGCTCTTTGTGCGTCTTTAGACCCTCTTCCTTTCGCTGCAGCACCAGCAGTTATCCATTTATTGCAAAAAGGGCAGGGGCAATCCCCCCTCCCGTGCACGCCACTGCTCCTCTGGTCATGGCGTCATGGTAACAATTTTACTGAGTGTTTCTTCTAATACACCCAAGGAAGGCATACGCCACTGCTCTGTCAGTGATTTATTTGGTGGCAGACTGGTAATGTTGGTTCGAATCCGAGTCATCGCAAAGTGCGTGCAGGTGAACTAGTGTACTGTTAATTCTGGAGTAGCTAGCTAGTTACACATTTTCAACGTTAATGAGGGTCAGATTTTGCATTGAAAGTATCTTAGCTGGCATTCCTACACGAGTTAATTTTTGTCAGATGGGTCATTGCTCTCGAACACGATTTAAGCTTCTGTACCGCATTATTATTTTTCCTCAAGTACCCGAAATGTGCCCAACTATGCTTCAAGATATAAGACACTGGCGCTATGGCGCCGCGCTACAATGGTTTACAACATCGACAATTCAATTAATGTGATGTTTGTTGTGATGATTGTTGCCTAACTTGGAGCGACACACTAGCGTGTGTCTAGATGCTTATATACCTGCACCAGTAGGCATATAAGTAGGCCTACACAGTACTTATGTACTTTATGTAACTTAGGCGTAATGAACTGACGGGAAAAAATAAAACTATTTGGTTGTCCAGACTAAGTGCATTATACTATATATTTTTAGACCCCCAGGAGTAACAAAAAAATGACAAAACTAAAAGAAAAAGTCATTTTAGACCTCCAAAAATGAAACTTTTCAGCAGTATAAATAAGAAAAAAATTAAAAACGCCTAAGCTTCCGTGAAAAGGGGGGGGGGGGGCACAGAGCCGACCCCTCCCCATGATGAACATGGTTTTGAGGCTGTCAGTTCAGTACTACCATAGTACTTCCTAGTGTAGTTTTTTTCAGAAAACTTTCCAAAAGCCTTGCCACCTGGTTCCTTGGCTTCTTCTCTTTTAGGTGCTGAGTATATCAGAGATTAGAGCATACAAGTAAACAGTGCGTTCATCATACTTATTATGAAACTCGACACAACATTGCTGTAAGGAACCAATGGTGTAGTGGTAAACAAAATAGTGGTGGACCTACGGTTTGGAAATTGGGAAGAGGAGGGGGCGGTTAGTTAGAGCTCCCAAATAGCCCACGCACGCGTTTGCCTTGCACGGCTTAAAGTTGTAAAGAAATAAACTAAAAGGTAGCTTGGTTCAGTTTTACTGATTGTTGGTTTCCCTGTCTGGTTTGGTTTATTGTATGCCCATGCTTCATATGCATAAGTTTGTTCAATCCCACTTTTGAGCGCACTGGGTAACAAACGCTGATTTTCGTTCACTTTGCTCACTCAATCAGCGCATTCCTTTTCAGTTGGCCCTGCCGAGGCTAACGTTAACCACGCAATTAAGCTGGAATTCCTCACTCAATCACAATTAAGCTCATCTACTTGGCTGCATCACACTAGTATGTGTCTAGCGTAACCAGCAAACTCGGCACATTACTAAGACATACTTCGTTGAGAAAAAATTATTTTTCACTACTTGATTGGACCCTGTGCTCACGATCTGCATTTTGTTTCCAACCCTTCTTGCAATGAAAGACTCCCACTACATTCTCTTAGTGGAATTTGTTTTTCTAAGCCGGTGCATTAGCAGCAACAATGTATTCTGACAATTAAGTACTGAAACAATGCGCATATAACACTTAAGCATGTTACAACAATAATTTTGCATTTACGCACCATTTCAGAGCCAAGTGTTTCTAGCTGCAACCCCCATTTTAGAAAAAGCTACTTTCCCGTACTACTCTTTACCTCTGTGCCAAAATTGAGATTTGCGAACTTTCCCTAATGAGCTGTAGACGTGTCTTTATACCCTATGAAAAATAACGTGGGAGCCCTGTCCTTAGCTAGTAGTCAGTAACACAAATAAACGTT
>JAHWFP010155386.1:0-62720 GCA_023313725.1 Lithobius niger | reverse complement strand
AAAAAACAAGGAACTGACATGGTTAAAAAAGTGGGTAGCAGAGTCGATTATAAATATTACGAAAATCCTAACCACTTGATAAAGAGACTCAGGCTTTTGTATAAATCCACTCTGGCAGGGAACGACCTACATCGAAAAGAGATGATTGAAATTTTATCAGAAATGCAACAAAGAAAAATTATAAGTGGCCACCAAAAAACAGTGGCTTATCTAAATTTGCGGTTAGGTTGAATAAATCAAGAAACAGCTTATTCTAAGTTCACAAGCAGTTAATTAAAAAAATATGAACTTGGTGATAGCCACACAATACACAGGCATGAGAGTGGCCTTGAACAAAAAAACCTGAAAAGTATTTTTGAACAAAAAAAGAAAAAAGGATGGATTTTTCTGAAAATAAGCTGAACATTTTAAGGTTCGCATTAAGGTTGCTTTTAAGATTCCTCTAAATTTACATGGTAAGACCTGCCATAAGTTCAAAACTGAAGTCAGATGTGCCAAAAAATAATAAACCGGAAACTTACTGAAAATTGCTCAGCACAAAAAAAAACCTGAAATCACCTAATTTGCTGAAATTTCTCATGCCTGGATACACCTAGGAAACACGCAGGGGGACTTAACATTCAAAATTATAGCAGAAACTTTTATAAAATGTAAAATTAAACAACAACACTTACAGCTGCTTCCTAATAGAGCACCCCCCCCCCTCCTGGAAAAGTTTGGAGATGAACATAAGAGCAAAGACATAGGCCTAAATATAACCAAGCATGAAAGTCTTCATCAGCTTAGCTGATTTCCTCATTTTTTTTAGCTTTGCAAACCTCCTAAAAATGCATTTAAAGCTCCTAAAAATGTATAAATTTGGTGGCTTTCCTCTAATTTGCTCGTTTTCAATTAAGACTGACTTTCATGCCTGTATAACTGTCACGTCTAAATACAGCACAATAATTTATCTAGAATTTTAAGGCCTCGAAATAAGCTCACCAAAGATTTTTTCCCTACTGAAGGAATAAAAACCGTGTTCTGAGTATTTATGGCAGCGATAAACTCTGTAGGATACAGTATTCATTCATTTCTTGTAGATACTCATTTTCAAATAATTCTGAGCGTAAATGTCACACAAAATCTTATAGACCGTAATTATGTGCATCATTTATAATGACAGTTATACACTGTGAAAAGTTGGTATGACGTATGCATTTCATTATACAAATAATGTCTGAGTATTTTATGGAAATACAGGTTGATCCACAAAAAACTGATGACCCACAATTTTCTAAGTCCAACTTTGCTAGTTAACACCCCTCAGAACCAGGAGAAGACAAATCAAATCTAATGGATGATTTCTGTCCTCTTCAGGTTCTGTGGTGTGCTAACTAGAAAAGTTATACTGAGAAAATTGTGGTTCGTCAGATTTTTTGTGGATCATCCTGTATTCATTCCTAATTTTATTTCATATTATAATTAATATTAATATAATTTATATTAACAGAGTTTCGCACAAGAAATTCAAGCCCTTTCAAGGACTTTTTCCAAAACGGGTGTAATTTTTCAAGGACTATTCCAACACCAATGCTGCTTTTTTAAGGACATTTGTTAACCAACAAGCGTACTCAAATAAGGTCTAGTTTTACCAGTGAAGCGCCAACAACAGCTCATTAAACAATAAAAATGTTCTGGTATTAAACATGACCGGAAAAAAAAACAAGGGAAAAATTCAGGAGTAAAAAGGTGTAAATATTGCTTTCTGGCTTTTTTCGGGTTGTAAGTTAGGTTAGGGGTATTATTTTAAACTAAAACGAAAAAAAATTAAATTCAAGGTCTTTCAAGGACATAGATAATAATTTCAAGGCCTGGAATTTTTTCTAAACAAATTCAAGCACTTTCAAGGATCCTGTGCGAACCCTGTAGTAAATCCTTAATTTTTCCCCATAAAAACCCCCAAAAAGTCCCTAATTATTCCCCTAAAAGTCCCTAAATTAAGATTGCAAAGGGATCCCTAATTCTCCCATAAAAATCCCACAATTAAAATCTGTAAAGAGGCCCCCTTCCTTTTCTCAAAATTTACTTAATTTAATTATAGTCTAGATTTGTGCTTTTTGTTTTTATATCTCTACTGTTCAGTGGCAACCACTTCATTGTAAGTAAGGTTGGCACTAACCCCCCCCCCAGGAAAAACTGGGTTACAAGGTCGGAATTCGGACGGAGTTTACATGGCAGCCATTACTTTTAACATAACATGTAAAATTACAAACATCTCCCCCCCCCCCGTTTCTTTATAATGACAGTTATAGACTGAAAGGAAAGTATGACTAGCCTCCCAAAAAAGTCTCTAATTAAAGTTTGCAAAAAGGTCTCTAATTCATCCATAAAAAGTTCCTAACTAAAGTTTGCAAAAGGGTCCCTAATTCATCCCCTAAAGTTTTTAATTCATTAACACATAGATTTGGAGTTAAATAACATCTCTGTAATGTCTAATGCAGTGCTAAAACAGGATGACTGCACCGTGACTGAGGTTAGCCTAAACCACAGTCCCCCAAAAAAGGTCCACCCCAGTACTTTTTACAGTTGCAAATTAAAATACATTTATAAGAGACAAATCATATTTTCTTAACCAAAATAAGCACAAAGTATTGTCATTAACCTACCATAAAAAATAATAACTTGTTAAAATTAAATGACAGCACTTACCTCTTGATAAACTAGAAAAGTACTAGTGTTAGTTAACAAGAAAAACGTATGGTTGCTTTCCTGACTAAAACTGAGTACTTAGGTAAATTTACATAGGGAATGCTTGTGTTAAAAAGGCCCTACTTGGCTTCTTGACCCCCTAGAGTACTCAGTTAGCTCCAGGGGGCTAGGGAAGCGCTTGTGTGAGTTAAAAAGAAAACCTACTTGGCTTCCTGACCCCCTAGAGTACTTAGTTATGTCCGGGGGGGCTAGGGCAGTGCTTATGTTAGTTAAAAAGAAAACCTACTTAGCGTACTGACCCCCTAGAGTACGTACATAGCTCCGGGGGGGGGGGACGAGGGAAGGGTGAGTGTTCCCTTGGCCATGCGAGGGAAACTGATTTGAACCACAGAAAATCTTGGTTTATATACTGTTTGGGTGACCTACTGTTCCAAAAATCAAAAGTTGGTTTTTGAAATTGTTCGGACGGATTTTCTTTTTAGCTGGCTAACCTGCGCATATAAAAACAGTTTTTGCAGCTGTATTTGCCATTTGCAAAATATTTTTCGCACGGGACGGTTTAACTGGAAGAGCAGGTAAGAAGACCATTTATTTCAATGATTTTATACATAATTGAGGCTTAATACAAGTTTTAAGGTAAAACCAAATCGTAAAATAACGTTTTACAATAGATTTTTTGGATTCTATGCTTCGTAAACCTTCAGGTTAACGACTTTTGTAACGATGTTTCCAGCTAACACTAAACAGTAAATTGAAAGTATATGTGCCTAGTTTTTCTACAAATTATTACAAGCTGGCGGTTCAGTTGATTGATATGTATGCAAAAACACCGTTCAGAGTATAATTATGTTGCTAATTTAAAATGTATGGTTTAAAATTAGCTACCTTATTTCCACGGATTAAGCTAATCACGATAAATTGGCAACTGCCGCGTTTTTTTCCTGTATATTTTTTTACAATTCTTGATTTTAATCACGGGTTAGAAGCTAATTTATGACAGTGTTGATATTTAATTTGGTAGATTATTTACACCAAAACCCCTGACTTTTGGTTTAAATCCATCTGACAATTTGTTTTTACATGTCCTACACCTCATGAATTTATTTTTTTTAATTTCACTTTAAGTTCAGTTAATAATAGCTTGTTGTTTTGTAAAAAATAAACAAAAGTACCTACCTTCTGCAATCGTGTGAGGCCCATTTTTCGGTGTACGTAACTACAATGTAATAGATGCTCTATTAGGATTTTCCTGGCACGAATTTCATTCACAGTCACTTTGTTAAGCTACGCTTTGTTAGCTACGCTTTTGTTAGCTATGTAAGCTAATCGCGAAGTAAATAAATCATCGATTAGGCTTTCCTGGCTGAAGACCAATTTTCTTGACAAGCCCCAGATGTTGGAAAAACTGATTCGTACGAACGATTGTGTTTTTTGTCAGTTAGTTAGGCAACGTGAGTGAAAAGCATAATTTCGGAACATTAATTCAGAAAAAAATCCGTATACTTTCAGTGATGTGCAAATTTTTTTTAAACTTTATCGGATTTTCTGCCCTTCTTTCCTGAGAATGTGGCCATCAGAGGCTGTTAGTCAATTTAGAGGTTAATGCCACTCGGGGTATACACAGCTTTTCACTTGTAGGTCAGCGGACAAAAAAACTAGCAAAATATTCAAATAGGACCCAACGAGAAAGTTTACACGCCGAAAAATTGCCTAACAAACACTTTTAAAACAACTGCAAAAAATATTAGGAACCACCCATCTGCAGAAAGGAAGGAGGGGGCAGGAGGGGGGGGGGGACTGGGGAACTGTTCAAAAAGGCCTGTTTTCTACCAATTTATCTACTACTGTTGTGCGTATTACCCCAAATTATGTCAGTAACAGCTGTACTACACCTGGAGATTGAACCAGTGGACCAATGCTTAAGTTTTATAGCTTAAAACGTAGGTATGAACAACGCATATGGTTTTGAATCGTATTTTAATGTGACTAGAATATTCTTGCTGTTTTCTTCTTCTTGGATAGATTTTTCTCGCACCTAGAGATCAAAACAAATAACTGATTTTTAATTTTTTATAACTTGAAATTGGGTATTATAATTGCTAAGACTTTTATAACTTATTTTAAGGTAATTACAATATTTTCGTCGTTATTCTTGCTGGGACAAGGTAAAAATGACAGATATTGCTATTAAAAACACTTACGCATATAAAATACCGAACAGATGAAAGAAAATACAAGTAAGCATTTTAGTGTCGTATCAATACGTGTAAAAGAAGCTCCATCTTTTTTTTGGGACACTGGAGATTGTTTTACACATTAGTACGAGGCTGATAGGTTACATGTTGTTCTTTTCTGTTCCATTATAGCTTTAAGTTTTGTAAGGCTCACATCCATATTTTATACACTTAAGCCTTTTTTAATAATAATAAAACAGAAAACTGGCACATGGGTTCGATATCTAGGCAAGCACAAACTTTCCCCAACAAGAATAACAACAACAACAAGAATGTTGTAGTCACATTAAAATAGAGATCAAAATGCCTTGGTCATGTTTAATACCTACATGTTAAGCTATAAAAACAGAAAATTGGTTTTTTGGTCCGATTTCTAGGCGAGAGCAAAATTTCCGCAAGAAGAATAACAACAAGAAAATTGTTTAATATTAAAAGAGCATTCGAAAAGCCTTAATCCTTATTAATATCTGTATTTTAAGCTATAAAAATTTAAAATTGGTTCACTGGTTCGACGTCTAGTAGAGAGCAAAATTTCCTTTAACAAGAATAACAACGACTAGAATATTGTGCACGTTAAATAAGCGTTCGAATAGCCATGGTGCTTTTTAAAACCTACATTTTAAGGTTTAAAAGTTGAAACTTGGTTCATTGGGTCGGCTGCAGGTTAGAACAGAATTTTCACAATAAGAATAACAACGACAACAATGTTGTAGTAACATTAAAATAGCTGATACAAACTTCTTGACTATGTTTTACCTATGTTTTAAGCTATAGATACTGCAAATGGGTTCATTGGTTCTATCTAAGAGTGAGGGCAAAGAGTTCCGACAACAAAAACAACAACTAAAAATGGCTATTCTGTGGAGACCACACAATTCGATTGTTGTAATTACAATTTGTAATGCAGTGAAATAATTATGACGTGACCCCAAAGTTTCATTGGTCTGTATTAACTGTGGAGTTTACCAAAGGGTTTCAATGTTTGATATTTAACATGGAAGTTCACCCTGAGTATTACATAAACACTGCTACTACTACCTCCCTGCAGGACCTCTCTCAGAACTTGAAGATTTTAGCCATCTGTATTTCTCCAAAGATACAAAATGTTTACTATCTAGACTATATATTAAATTAAATACAAACATATCAATTTAACATGGAGTATTAAGCTGAAATGAAAAAGCAGCCCTGGCAATTATGCGACGAAAGCTTAGTATAAGCCTAGACACAGTAAATTCTTTGTTACACATGTTTTACAAATTTAATTGTGTATTGAACTAATTGCTTGCTGAAAACAGATAAGGAACCAGTTGAGGAAATATCAGCACAAGCTGATGAAAATTATGAAGCTGACAAGGATACAGATATGGACGAAGTAACAGGTGAAAAACTTTTTTTTAATATCCCGTGAAACTGTTATCAGTTCTGTTTAACTTGCAATTACGTTAACTGTACTATGCCAGTTAATTTAAGTAGTGAATCGCTTTTCCCATATACTGCAGCAGGAGCAAATGAAGTAACAGAAGAGAATTCAAGCCTGTATGACGAAGCAGGTACAGATGAGACCTACGTAAAAATGCATTTAAAATCGTCCCAACTAATATGATATGTAATATCAGCAGTAGTGGGCAAAGACCGGAAGGTTATTAAAAGTAGAGCAAAGGTGAGAGTCCCCACCACTCATAGGGGAATCATAAGGAGTGTGGGGTGTTGGTCCGTGAGTTTTAGTTTGGGGGTGTTGGGGTCCTTACTTCCACTGGTACAGTTTGGGGTGGTTGGGTGTTGAATTTTAAGTATGTATCCCGTCGAATGTTAATGGTAGAATACAGCCGGATTTTCTTAATATCTTATACTACACCCCATGAAAGTCATGTAATGGTTTCTATGTAAATCTTCATGTCCGTTTGCGTTTTACACATTTACTAATGAGTCATTGTCTAACTTTCACTCAAGGAAAATAACGTATCGTATTTATATCAAGAATGTTATACTTTATCTTGACCAGATTTCGTTCTTACGCCGATGTTTCACATCATACGTATTTACGCATAGAATTGTTTCAGTTGGTTTTCAATAAAATTTTAAGTTTACAATACAAGTGGAAGTACCATCAGCTTTTCGTTTGAGCAAGTTATATTTTCTCGCATTATCAATATTAGTTTTTTTTATTTATTTACATTCCTTCCTATTTAACCTAATTTTCATTGTAAATATTTACTTAATGTATTAGCGATTTTTGCTAGTCAGCAGTGTAGCTCCCTAATTTCTTCAGAGGTGCGGACATGGGCGGATGCTGCTGCATGTACTATTCTAAATGGTTGATAGCTGGGTGGCAGCAATGATGTTGCTACATGATTTCACATTATTTTGTTGACTGTCCTGGACCAAACAATTTACTAAACTGAGCACTTTAGACAATTTTAAGTTAATGTCCACGAAATTGTGATTGCTTTTGTTTCACCATAATTACGAAATTTATCTGAAAAATAACTAATTTCCTGGAATCCATCGATGCACCGAACCTACTTTGGTAATATAGCAGAGCGTTATGTTCCATATTCGATTGACTTTAAATTTTTTTTCACCACTGCAAAAGTCAGCTCAGCTGTCATCGAGGCCGTCAGATTGGGGCCAGTTACCGGAAACCCCTAAATAATTTCCTATAGTAGGATAAATGAATGTGACGTGAAATGTACGTCCATTGCTGTTATTTCGCATTTACACATTAATCATTTCACAATTTGGGAAAACTTATTCACTCCAGTCGGCTGCCTTTCTCTTGTTCTTAACGTTAAACATTATTGTCTTAACCCGAAAAGTTATGCAAAACCCTAAGTAAATTGCCTTCAATATTATAGCAATTAATTCTCAATTTAATCAGATCTATTCAATACTTACATTGAACACAAGAATCTTTCCTTCAGAAAAGTCAAATAATTTTAGCAATTAAGCCTAGTTCGTTAATGGGAACAGGCCCATAAAATCATCAAAGTCCAGAAAACGTCTCACCGGAGTCGAAAAGCAACTTTAACAAGAAAATATTCAATCACTTGGGCAAGAAACGTATGGGAGGGTTTTGCAACAACACTTAACGATGTCTTTTATAGCCAAGCTCTTATAACATTACCCCAAGTTAACTGAACAGACATATAGCGTCTCTCAAAAGAGTATAGTGACATAACATCCTTAAACCTCTTCATACCAAGACAAGCTTTATTACAAACTCATTGTTGGGCAATAAAATTTGTCCAGCAACATGCTAATGTCGGCCAACTAGTGACGATCCCCGTGGAGGGTTGTAGGGATTCATGTACCATGTCTCATTTATTGCTTAGGTTATATATAAGTAAATATAATTTATAAACTTATAAATAATAAGTTTGTTGCAAATGCAACCGGAATGGCAAGGACCTGTCGGTCACTAACTGTCATTCGATGTTAAAACTAAAAATTATAAATTACAAAAGTTCAAGAGTTTAAAAGTTTAAAACCAAGATGATGGCTTTGGCTGCAGAGGAAGGGTATATGGTATTGGGTTGGGGTCATGAATGCCTTATCGCCAAGGTTAAACCTACCAGGGACACAATGGTCCCCGATGGCTTCGCCAAACGTGAAGTACAATGGGGGGGGGATGGGTATCATTGTCAATGTTTCTTAAATATAATAAAATATAATAAAATAAAAAGTATGTATATAAATAAATGCATCGCAGTTTAAAGCTTGGCCAAAACCAATTGTCAATCTTATAAAGATAATACAAAATTAATATAATAATGACAACAGGCAAAGGGAAAACAGGAAAGGATCTAATTGGATCTACATCTATCCAAAATTATTAAAATAGGAAAAGAAAGACGTAGCAAATAAATAATTTACCGAGTCGGATGGAAAATACTATTGATACAAACAATGCAAAACGAAAGACGTTAAATGCTGAACATGTTAAAAACATTTGAGGAGACCTGATGTGAACTGGTGTATGTCACTAGCAGTCACCAGCTCGGATGGCAACGAGTTCCACGGGCCAATCACACGGTTTGCAAAAAAGTACTTAGTGCAATATAATTTAGTCTTTGCAACAGTTAGTTTAAAGCAATGGCCTCTGGTATAGCTATTTCCACGAACATTTAAAAAGTGAGAAGGGTTCATGTCGGTAAACCCACGCAAGATAGAGTAAGTTAAGCAAGCATAGGTCCGCTATTAGATGCTTATATTTAAGGGACTCAAGGTGAAGATAGTTTAGACATTGTTGGTTAGACAGATTGTAACAACCTTGTAGAGTTTTTGTAAATGACCTCTGCACTGATTCAATTTTCATGATATCTTTGACAAGGTATGGAGACTGGACCTGGCACGCATACTCCACAATTGGTCTAGCGTAGACTTTATAGGCCCTGACCAATGTAAAAATGTCGCCTGAGTTAAGGCAACGTTTAATCATGTAGCCCATCCGTTTTGCCTTAAAGGTGCTCTGGTTACAATGGGTTGACAATTTAACGTTCGAAGTTAAGTGAAGTCCCAGGTCTTTAATGTTGTCTTCCGTGTTCAAAATGGTATTATAAATTTCATGCGAAAATGTTTTATTTTTTTCCTAATGAAAGCACCTGGTTTTTAACGATATTTATAGGGAGCGGCCATTTTAAAGACCAATTATTCACATCAATATCCGTCTGGAAGAAAGCAGAATCCAGCTAGTTGCCAACACCCCGATAGACCTTTACATCGTCTGCAAATTTGGGCATCTTTACACCATCACCTTGAGTGTGTTTAAGTCAGCGATGAAAATAAGAAACAGTAAAGGTCCCAACACAGATCCCTGTGGGACTCAATAATTCTTAAAACGCTATCCATATAGCATTTGTGGTTTCATGGATACCAAGCAGTGAATTCCAGTCAACACACTCAAGATCGGTCCGTAGTGTATGGAAATTAATTTTCTTGAGAAAGCTATGTTTGAATCAGAACTCTTAATATGTGATTTATTATGATTTAATTTAAAAATAACAGTTGAGTGATTGCTTGTGCTAAAGCTGGTATGGACGTCCACATAGAACACAGTACGTTCATCATCCACCAAGATTAGGTCTAATATGTTGTTCCTCCTAGTTGGCTTGGTAACTAGCTGGTCAAGACCAAGATCTAGTGCAGTCAAGAAATAACTGCTGGGCAGCACTTGATGAGGAGTGTGATCTCCAATCGATGTAAGATTGATTAAAGTCCCCCCAAATTAAATTTGTGCAAGTTGGGTCAACTGTCAATCGAAGATAGTTACAAAGATTTTCAATCTGGACAATATCCTCACCGTGAGGAAGACAGCAGCTAGTGGGTTTCACAATTAGGGGTAGAAGGATAAGACAAAAGGACTCAGACTCAGATGCAGTTGCGAAGAAACCAACTTCAATAAAATCCCGTATGAATACCGCAATCCCACCTCCACAGCTGCCACGGTCTCTTCGAACGACAGAATAGAGGCAATCATGGATCAACATGCCATCCGAGATAGTACAATCAAACCAGGTCTCGGTTATCACAATAATATCATAAACTACACCCGACAACAACACGTGAAGCTCAGGCAGTTTCCCCGTTACACTTTGGGCATTAACCAGGCAACCAGAAATGAAATTGGCTGAATTAGTTTCCACGTCGCATTGTATAATAGGATTCAATGGTGTTACTCGACATATGTTATGTTTAGAACTTTAGCAAAGATTTAGAACAGTCGGTACAGTACAGCATGATGTAGTCTGAGTGGAATTTAACTCGCAGAGTTTATAGAGACCACCATCAGTCAGGCCAGTATTATGACAAGGATCATGTCGGTTAATAATAATAATTATAATTAATAATAATTCTCAGTTTATTACAAATATCAGTAATAGGGGTACCAGAAGGGAGAGCTGGGCTCCTATAATACTGGGCCTGAAATTAAAGGTGTGACTTAATACAATGGAGAAATCGAAAGTAAATAAATAAATAAATAAACATATAAGCACTACAAGGAAGCTTGTCAATCTTATACAAAACAAACGCAAACTAAAATGAAACTCTAAAAACATTTCGTAAACCTTAAACTGGGCGAGACTGTTCGATCCCACCACCTCCGGCGGAAGACTGTTCCAGGGTTCCACCACACGGTTTGAATAAAAGTATTTAGTACAATCCCTGCGAACAGCAGCAACCCTCAATTTCAGAGGGTGTCCACGAGTGATGGTATTTCCCCGAACAGAGAAAAATACACCGGGGTCAATATTTGTCAGCCCCTTTAAAATTGAATATGTAAGTGATAAATCAGCATGAAGCCTTCTAAGGTACAAGTGAGTCCAGTTTTAGGTGATCCAGGCGCTGTCGATATGACAAGCCCCGCATGCCTGACAGGGTTTTAGTGAAGGTACGTTGCACTGACTCAATTGTATTGATGTCTTTGATAAGATGAGGGGACCACACTTGGCATGCATATTCCACCAAAGGTTGCACATAAGCCTTAAAGGCTTTTATTAATGTAGAAGCGTCTCCCGAGAGGAAACATTTTTTTATCATGTAACCAACCCGTTTAGCTTTGGCCGCAACAGTATTACAATGTGCGGAAAATTTTAGATTCATTGTTAAATAGATACCGAGATCTTTCGTCTCATAAATACATTCTAGAATTAAAGCTCCCATCACATAATGAGTATTTCTGTGTTGGTTACCGAGTGGCAACACTTTGCATTTCCCTGAGTTAATGGGAAGTTGCCACAATTTGGACCAGTCATTTAAATAATTAACAGCACTTTGTAGTGCTTTATGGTCCATCTGGTCGGTTCTGCCAGTGTACATTTTGACATCGTCCGTAAACATCGGTATCTTGACATTACCAAACTTTGGGGCCAGATCAGATATAAACAAAAGGAACAACAGCGGACCTAAAACGGACCCCTGCGGGACACCACTGGTAACAGGTAACTCGCCAGATGAAGACCTGCCAACACTGACCCACTGTGATCTGCCAGTTAGAAAATGCTCAATCCAGGTAAAAATCTCACCCCCACTACCAATAATCTTAAGTTTGAGAAGAAGTTTCTGGTGCACGACTGAGTCGAAGGCTTTGGCGAAATCAATACACACAATGTCGACTGGCAATCCCATTTCAAGAGATCTCGTCCAGTCAGCCACACAATTTAACATTTACAGGGTGGTAGATCTCCCAGGAAGGAATCCAAACTGGTTGGGAGGAATGAGGTCAAAATTTGTCAGATGCTTCAGGATATCATCCCGAATGAGTCTTTCCAAAATTCTGCAAGGTACGCATGTTAAGGATATCGGACGATAGTTTACCGGGATGGCCGAATTTCCCTGTTTAAAGATTGGGATTACTCGTGCTTTTTTCCACATTGTTGGCAATTTACCTTCCTGGACTGAAGATTTTACAATAAGCCATAGTGGCAGGGATAGTACATCAGCCAGCTGTCTATAAAAGTTACTAGAAAAACCGTCTGGACAGACAGCTGAACTTTTTTAAGGTTAAGTAGGCCTTTGTGTATTTTATCATATGAAATTACCGTCAGACTGGTAAGAGAGTCTGCAGGGGGGATATTTAGTTAGTCTGGGTAAAAATTTGCTACTGACAGCGAATTATTATCTTGCACAAAATTACTGCTAAATACCGAATTTAAGGCATTAGCCTTCATTAAATCGTCGAATAGAATGTCATCCTGATAATGTAGTGGAGGTATTGTACCAGGGGATTTTGTTTGTCTTTTAATGTACCTAAAGAGGGAGCTCATTGTACCCTCTCCAATAACCTGCCGTTCATTAGCTATTGCCTCTCTCCTACACAATTCCTTCAAGTTTCTGCGACAGTTATTATAAATTGTCCTATTTACATCAGAATCTTCTCGTTTGAGACGCCTCCAGAGTTTACTTTTCTGTATGGTCAATTTCCTGATTTCTGGAGAAAACCTTTTATTCACCGATGGTTTATTTTTACACTTTTTATTTTTAGTTATAATAGTATTACACCGTTGAACGAGATTTGTTATAATATTAATAAATGCGTTCCATTTATTTTCGACATTTGACTGACTGAGAGAATATATGGCCAATTTAATTCAGAAATCATCAGCTTTAAAGTTTCAAAGTTTATTTTATAAATAAAATCAGAATTGTTGCACGTATCAATATTATGGGTGGAGTGAATTGAAAAAAATGACCATCTCATGATCACTGGTACTAAAGTGTGGCAGCACATCAGTGTCAAATAATTCTGTCACAATCCACAAGTATTAAATCCAGAATATTTGACCCTCTGGTTGGTTGTGTGACCAACTGAGATAATCCCAACTCAAGAATCGTGTCAAGAAAAATTTGTTGGTTTGAATCGCTGGCAGTACAGCTTATCCAATCAATCTTTGACATGTTGAAGTCACCCATCACAACATTAGGACACCGAGAGTTATTAACTTTCGCAAGAAATGAACACATTGCAGTCACCTGGGTAAGGTCCCTGCTGTTAGGTAGATATCCAATGGTTATACATATGAATGGAGAGACTAGTGTAATATTGAGTGCCTCACAATCATTAGCAATTTCGACATCGGAGGATACAAGGGGCACACGCAGAAAAATTGCAATTCCCACCCCCCCACCCCCAGCGGTCCACACCGCGGTCACGTCTATGAAGAGTATAGGGTACCCCCCCCCCAATAAGCCTAGCATCGGGGATGGAGGGATCAAACCAGGTCTCCACCAAAACAATAATGTCGTATTTCTCACTGGACAATAAATGATACAATTCCGGCATTTTTCCAGCTGCACTTTGGGCATTGATAAGACATCCTTTAATAGGACTGTTTACATCGATTTCATCTGACGACATACCTCGACAAACCTTGTGTCGCTTATTCGTGGTTAGTTTCCCAAGTAGAAGTGGAAACCATCATGGGTAACATGTGAAAGCCAATAGCCTATAATTCCCATCACAAAAAGACTCTTACCTGCCCCAGCAAGATGTAGGCCATCAGTTGCCAACAGCTTCCTGTTGTTTTCAATAGCCTCCCAAAGTGACAAAAAACCACAACCTTTCCTCTTACATAACTGCTGAAGATTACCATTACATTCCACAAGGAAGTTATGAAGACCGGTCCTATGAGACAAGTTTTTGTTTTTCATGCCAGGAAAAAGGCCCACAACACAAATCCTAACTACTGAATTTACACTCCTAATAATGTCAATAATATTAGTAATCTTACATGCAATTTCCTCTGGTTTATCACAGTTGACATTGTTTGTCCCCATACAGAGGACGACCTCATGTACATCTTGTTCTGCATTCAAGATGTCAACAATAGAACCGGTGAACTGGTCGACCTTAGCACCAGGATAGCACCATGTTTTTGAAGTAGAAAAAACACTATGATTGTTTATCCTTACATTTCGCACCTGCGAGTCTCCAATGATGAGTACTTTCTGTTTTGTCAGTAGGAGCTTGTTCCTTTGTTGTTTTGGATCTGCCCGAGGTTCCCCAGTTCCAGAGCTATGCATACGATCATTGTAGCGGTTTGTTCCGTTTCCTCCTGCACTGCGAGTTTCATTTTGAGTACTGTTTTTGTGGGTTAAAGAAGGGTTAGTAGATATCTGTCCTGTTTTGTTGGAGCGTGATGATCGTTGAACACACTGGAGGTCAAGGGCTTGTATCCTCCTCTTTAAGTTATCCCCACCATGTGACACACAATGATTAGTTGATTCCGATACTTGTTTGTTCTCCTCACCAATATGAGTAGATAGAAGTTGTACACTTCCTTTGTCACTCACTGATAAAAACGTATAAAGAGAGATTTTCCTAGTTTTCATATCAGAATGTGCAGCAATATTGTTTCCAGGTTGCATGGCATGACTGCCGGCGTCTTTGTCAACTTGAGAACTTAAGTTTTGACTAATCTTGGCGATCATATCAACCTGATTGAGGAACATATCTTCAATCCTCCTCTCCAATCCCTGGAGGCATACAGAGATGGCAGCTTCCATTTTGTCTAGAAATGGCTGGATTAGTTCCTTAAAAGCCTTGGTACTAGTTACATTAATGTCTGGTTTCATATGAGACTCTCCTGAGATCGATGGCATTTCCGTACGTGTCATGCTATCTGAGGCTGTCTTATTGCCTTGGGGAGAGCCTCGTGTCGAGTTCAAAATTTTATCGAGGTTAATATTTATATCAGTAATATCAAGTTCGTTTTCCAATTTATTTATATTTATGATCTTTTTTAGATGATCTTTGTTCCTTTGGATCTGCTGCACGGTGTTCCCCATATTAGAAAGAATCATGGCCAATTTAAGGTCATCCTGTGTTGGTATAACAGGAGTTATATCCTCAGATGGAGAAATGCTTTTCTCGGATGCATCGGATGAGAGGTCAGAGAGGCAAAGATAGTCGGTCAAGGAACTCGTCAGGGACGCCTCTGGTGTCAACTCTAAGCTGTTGTTTTCTTTTTCATTGGACAAATATGCCATAGGTGTTGACATTTTAATGTTATCTACAGCAAAGTGTTTTTGAATTACCTGGCCATCATTTTGGCCCAGTTTCGATTTTCTTCCCCTCATGCGTTTAGCCCGACTTCGAGTTGTAATGTTTCCAGTCTTCAGACGTGTACATGATAGCACATTTTGATTCTTTCTTTTAGTTTTTTGCATCACCGTAGTTTTTTTCATTAGGCCTGGGACAACGGTGGTATTCCCAGAATTATCCATGTTGAAACACACAATATTAGCAAAGCACAAAAAGCTTCCTTTATGGATGGCTGCGACCAAAGCACAGCTTAACAAACAAATGCTTCGCCACACTCACTACATTTGAATGACTTCTTTCCACTGTGTACAACAACGAGTCTCAATTTAGTATAATGTCAGCAACTCACCGCATTCGAAAGATTTTCTTATACAATGTACGATTTGATGTTTCGTAGGATAAACCAAGGCTCCAACACTCACACTACATCCAGATGGTTTCATTTCACTGCGCACACGTACGTGCCTCGTATGCGTATACCTGTCAATGACTTCTATGACGATTCCGCACTCACCGCATTTAAAGGGTTTCTTTTCGCCGTGTTCAATTCGTGCTTCATAAGGCAAACTATATCAGCACAGACTGTTTCACACTCACCACATTTAAACGGTTTCCGGTCACTGTGTACTAGAGCGTACTTCTTGAATGTAGACTCCACAGTGGAGGCTTTTTCACACTCACTGCATTTAAACTGCCTCTCTCCACTGCGAACAAGTTCCGAAATTTGGGCTCTAAGGGGTGCAAGGCTCATTGGGGTGTAAGGCTCATTCGTTTCCCTCAAGTGAGTAGAAGCCATCGAAAATTGGATGCCTTAACCAGTATTGCATTATTGCACAGGAGAGTGCGCTTTTTCCATGACGTGAAAGGTGCGGTCCATCTGGTGCGAGGAGGCCAACAGTTTCATCAATAGCACGCCAAAGGGAGATAAATCCCACACCACATATCATTTGGATATTACCATTGCACTTCACTAAGTACTGTCGGTGATCTGAATAGCTCTCCCCAAGTTTGTTCACACCAGGAAATAATCTCACGACACTGATGCGTAATTTTCGTGCTCATTCTCTGATTTGGTCTATTAGAGATCCCAAATGACACGTGAGTGAACCGATATTATTTGTGCCCAGACAGAGTGTGACACCCTGGACGTTGTTTTCAGATTTAAGAATGTTCACAACAGGTCTGTAAAAATGTTCATTTTTGCACCGGGGAAGCACCAAATTCGTGAAGTTAGGTCTGTGATTTCAGTGAGTCCGATGTTTCTTACCTGAGAGTCACCAATTATGATCATCCTGCCATGGTCACAGGTGTTTATTTCCCGTGCTATGGAGTTACAACACGTGTTCAGGTCAAGGAGACTATCACAGTTTTTCCTTATAGGTTTATAATTTATGGCATCAGAATAATCTCTCTCACTCAATTTATACCAGACATTGTGATTATAATTTTTATGTTTGTTGCGAACAAAAGGGGGTGGCGTCTGGACTTCAGGAGGGTTCTTGACACCCAGTGGGACGCAATCGACATGGGAAGAGAGAAGTGTGATATTTCCTGCCTTTTTAGGGGAGATTACAGAGCTAACAGTGTAGTTTGCACCATCATGTTTTGTTTTTACTGGGGCAGAGTTTTTGGTATTGCAGTTTAATTCTCTAGTTTTATTTTTCAGTATAGAATGTCCAAGATTCTTGCTGATATCTACAAGCATAGTAACCTGGTTTACAAACATGCCTTCAATTGTATATATCAGCGAAGCAATCCCAGATGATGACCTTGACGATGCTACTCATAAAAAGTGACAATTTAGTGTTAAGGATATCATCCAATGCAGTATATGTCAGCAATTTTTTCATTTTTCTGTATTTCCCTTTGCGTGATTGTGCTCAGGATCCACCTGCTTTGTCGTATCAATGTAACTAAACCTAGTTGTGTCGCTAACATTAGTTAGTTTTGAACATTATCTTTGTTTTGAAATGGTGAAAATCACTACCGTGTGGAAATCACTACTTTAACTCTTTTAGGTACTCTATTTTTTTTAAACTCATTTTCGCCTTCATATGTCCATGTTTTCTACCGAGTGAGGAAAAACTGCAGGAAAAAAGACGATTTACATATGAGGAATTACAATCAGTTAGCCGATATGAGACATTTCGACCACTTAAGTTGTTATCCAAACATGTTCATGTTGCCACTTGTCTGGCAGATATTGAACCAAGTGAGGAAACTGTTGTAAATGAGGAGGCTTCTAACAATGGTTGTACTGCGCAGGAAGTGGGTACAGGACCAATGAAGCATTCTTTGTTATTTAATTTTTGATCAGATATTTTCGTTCATCATAATTGTTCTATCAAACTCATTTTATTTTTTAAAACCCGATTTTGCTTACAGGACTTGAACCAAGTGAAGATACGACTGAGGCGTTATTAACAGAATATGAGGATAAGTCAAAAACGGATCAGAACTGTATGCAACGATGAGGAGAAAATAGGCAAATAAAAACAATCAAGTATGTACTTCATTGCAGGACACATAGGAGCACCACCTAGAAGTAATCTTAGAGTGGATAGGGCAGCTCGTCTATCCAAGACAGCTTAGTGTGTTGTGGTGGCAGAGTATCATAATTCTAAACGTCTTTAAGATAGAAAAATATTCTTTAAATTGTAACAGATTGGGCTACACAAGATTGCGCACAGGAGGTGGTTGAATGTAGTGGGGAACGTCTCAAGATTAAGAATAGTGCAATATTGGGGCAATTCAAAGAGCAGTTTAGTTTCAGAAAGATTAGCTGTTTATAGTTTTAATTTTGGGAACTAAGGCGCTGGTGTACCTTTTACACATAACTAAATAAACAAGTGAGCAAAAGTGAGTCCAAAGTTACGGAATTTTTTCTATAGTTACTCCGGTTTACATTCATCGTTTTTATCAATTTTTTCAATTATACCATACTGTCATGTTACTAATTTTACACATGACAGGTTATGAATACTATTAGATTTTAGATTTACTATCGCCCATGATTTACTTGAAAGCTTTGCCAGACAACATAATGATGCTACAATCAAAACTAGTTATTGTTTTTCATAATTAGTTTAACCTTTGTTAAGGTGCCTCCTCATTAATTTAACCATTGTTAAGGTGCCTCCGCAGTACAACCATTGTTAGGTGCCTTCTCATTTACAACAGTATCCTCACTTGGTTCAATATCTGCCAAACAAGTGGCAACATGAACATGTTTGGATAACAACTTAAGTGGTCGAAATGTCTCATATCGGCTACCTGATTGTAATTCCTCATATGTAAGTCGTCCGTTTTCATGCAGTTTTTCCTCACTCGGTGGAAAACATGGACATATGAAGGCGAAAATGAGTTTAAAAAGAAACAAAGAGTACGTAAAAGTGTACCCAAGTAATTACATCAACCTAAACCAATGCTGTACACAAACTTAGGCAACTTGGCCTGTAAAAGTATGCAAAGATCTGTTTGCAATCGGTTAAAAGAGGGGGATTTTTCTACAGATGGTCTTTGTTGTTCCTGACTGGTTATGTTGATAAACATTTATATTGCCTAACTATATGATGACAAAGCAAACCGGGTAATTATGCAAAGAAAGCTTAGTATTGGCCTAAAAACGGGAAATTATTTGTAACGCATATTTTACTAATTTAATTGTGTATTGGGTTGCTGGTTTGGAAATAGGCGAAGATCCAGATGAGGATATATCGGAGGAAGATAACGATGACAAGAAAACAGAAATGGAAGAAGTACCAGGTAAAAATGTATTTTTTTTAATTTACTGCAAAATCTTTACCAATGTCATTCAACTTGCAATTACGTGATCTATTCTGTGCCAGCTAATTTAGGTAGTGAATTCCTTTTCCCATTTACAGCAGTAGGAGCAAATGAAGTAATAGCTGAAGAGAAATCAAGCTTGTATGAGGAAACAGGTACAGACGAAGTATGCATAAAATTATTATTTTTTAAATCATCCCAAGTAAAATCATCTTTACTATCATTCTACAGTATAATGATATCATACATACAAATAATTTCGGAAAATACCATAGTACATTTAGAAAGATACACAAATTTCAAATGAAACATTAAACATTCAAGGAAATGAAACCAAATGCAAAGATTGTATTTCATTGCTTATGAGTGTTTGATATAAAACTAATGCAGATCTTAGGTGTTCCGCAATGGTGAATCATAAGAGCACATGCTAAGAAATGAATCCAAAGACTTAAACTATTAACTATAGCGTGGTTCCAACAGTAGGGTGAGAACACCTTCTACTTCGTTTAAACCTAGACAACTGAAGTTAACAGTATTTCGTAATATTGTGTGCCTTGTAAACTATATAACAATTTCGTTAGTAACGAGTTTTGAATCATTTTCGACATCTTCATGACAGCACTTTATATAATACCGATCTACCATTAGGTTTCAAGGGGACACACTCTGGGAATTGCTGCCATTAAATGCGGGGGGTGCTGATAAAATGGCATACCCACGGGGAAAAAACCTATATTTAGGTGGGGAGCCTGTGGCCGATCCGCATTGACGGATGATTCCTACGGGAATGTCGTCCCTAATCCAGACCGACCACAGTATTGCTTTACGCAATGGGCAATAAGAAAAAAATTGTTCAGAGGTTTATAAGTTCCGTGGATCAGTGCACTTTCTACACTAACTGGTCTGAGCCAGGAAAAGAAACAACTGGAGACGTTTTGTGAGTTGGGGACTGTAGAAAATTCCTCCGGTTTATTCCATTGCTTCATGTGACATTAATCGGTCGCAGACATTTGTACAGAATCTAAGCTTGGCCAAACATGGCCATTTATGCAACTGAAACGGCTTTTCGGGATTCACAGTTAATGACTACAGTAATTAGTATGGGCGAATTATCATTGTTGGCCATAGGGCAAACATTCGACGTCTACGGGAATAAAAGTAAGTATGGAATGAATACACTTACAATATGGCGGTCGCGCTCTCTCCCCCAGAATGTCCGGACAGTTGGGTTTAGGCGAATTATAAAGACGGGAGGCCTTCAGCCTGAGGCATACGGACTTCTCCACATCAAGGAAGGATTTCATGGCTAGACGTCACCACGCTGACGGCCCTGACGGTGCTAGTTTTCCCTTCACAACAAGTCAACAGGGGAGACGAACTCGGACATGAGTTGGGTTGCTCACCGAAACAGCCAGAAGGAATAATACAAAACACAGATACAACAAAAGAGGCGAAACCACAACAAAGGTGAGTTGGCACATTTTCGTGCGTCAACAAAGGGTGGATGGAGGAAAGCCTGTCAGAACTTATAACAAGTGGGGAAGTTTGGGAGCTCTTGTGCCAAGGACAACAGTCTCAGGCACAAGGGTAAAAGGAAACTGGCCTACACATACAAGGTATTATTTTAATACTAGATAAAGCCCGTGCTACGCACGGCTGGTCTTGAATACACCGTTTGCAACAGTGGTACGGTTTGGTTGCTTATGTGTATGTCCATGTTTCACCCAATTAAGTTTCTTCAATGCAAATTTTATGCACGTTGGCTAAGAAACGCTTCCTCCTAATTAAATTTGTTCAATCCAGTTTTGCGGTATACTGGCTAACAAACGCAGATTTTCGTTCACTTCGCTCACTCAATCAGCACATCCTGTGACTCAAATCACTGGATACACTTTTTTAAAAATTGGCACACTGAGACATCAGTGCATGAAAAGAGTGTTGGCTGGCTAATAATTTTGGGTTGCTTGCTTACGTCCGTTGTACGCACGGGAGGTGTTGTATGCACTGTTTGCAACAGTGGTACAGTTTGGTCGATCATTTGTACGTCCATGTTTGACCTAATTGAGTTTCTTCAATTAAATTTTCGCTTCGCTCACCAAATCAGCAACCTCGGGCGCAAAGCAGCCTCGACCCCTTTTCCGGACCAATTCAGCTCAGCTCTGAAAGCCCGCATCTGGAAAATAAATAAGCCATTCTATCGCTTTTAGCTGCCAATTTTGAGGCCAGCAGCCCTCGAAATAAGAACGTATCTTAGTTTGCCTTAAAACTATACGCCTTTAGTTGAAACACGGCTTATGTCATTTTATCCATCAAAAATCAACGGAGTTTGAAATCCATAGGACGTGGACCAAGAATTGTTCAGTGATTATTACGAAATGATTGTTACTTAAAAAACTTGAGTAGTCCTGAGTTCAACGATCTTATTATGTAGATTCTTAAACACAGCAATAAATTGCTATTGATGCTGCATCATGCACATTCAGTACAAGTGAACTTCAGAAATTAATTTATTTAGTCTTTAAACCTGTTGAAATATGCCTATTTTCTAACATTTATTTGCAACATAGCTCTACTGTTTTTACCTTAACAACTTCCAGGAAAATTCAAGTGCCCACCTGGATTGTTTTTATATAATACTTAATTACTTGTGTATTGATGACGTTTGTTGAACTCTATGAGAAAGTTTGGTAGAGGAGTTCTTAAAAAAAGGTCCTGAGAAAAAAAAACTCTGACACAGTTCGCTTTGAAAACTCAGTAGGACATAATTTTGTTGACAGCCCAGGACCACAATGCTGCACTTATTGTCAGAAGGTGTGAACACCTTTTTTAAGTTGATGTCCACGAAATTGTTATCGCTTTTATTTCTTTTACCATAAATACGAAATTTAGCTGAAGAATAACTAATTTCTTAAAATCCATCGATGCACAGAACTTACTTTGGCAGAGCGTGAAGTTCCGTATCACACGGATCCAAAATTCTTTTCACTACCGCAAAAAGTCAGCTCAGTATTGTTGAGCAATACAATTTGTCCAGCAATACACTATTAGTGCCCACTAGTGATAAATAATAAATAAATTATAATATTTGTTTCAGTAGCAACGGGTCTGGCAAGGACCGGGGGCACTAACAGCCAGCCACAATTACATGTAAATACAGTGAACAGAATATGGCCAAGGGATGGTGATCGTAAGAGGTTTGGGGATACTAATGCCTACCACCAAGGTTAGACCTTCCAGGGAATCAAAGTTCCACGATGGCTTCGCCAAACATGCAGGAAATGGGAAAGGTGTGAAAAGTGTTAAAAGGCCCCAAAAAAAGCCGTACAATTAAAAAAGTATAAACATCGTTAAAATACTGCAAAATATGCCATGACGAATTGAATGCTAAAAACTATGCACCCAGTTTTTGGGATTTGTCATCACTTAAAAAAAGTTTAAAAATATATTAAAGACCAACCAGACTGAACAATGAACATGGTGGGAGGACCGAATATGGTGGGAGGACCACCACACACGGCCAACTTGAAGTTAAAATAAAATAATAATATTTTTTAGGAGACAGAAGGGCTTGGGACCACTCGCATTGTTCTTAAAGAAAAGAAGGCGGGGGGGGGATGCTATTGAGAAGTAAAATCCGTTAGGTGACCGGGAGTAAAGGACGTTTCAGAAAAAAAGTGAAGCGTTCCTCATCGAGCAACCTACGAAAGGTTGAAACTGACAGTGCAAGGACGGTCTTCACACTGAGTGCATTCCAAATAGGAACCATGCGAACCGAGAAGAAATGCCGGCGATAGTCAAGGTGTCACGCCAGGCATGGCCAACTTCCACTCATGACCGCGTGTACAAATACGGTGTTGTACAGGATTGAAAAACGAAAGGTCAATGACGATTAACTTATGAAGTATCTTGTATCTAAGAACGAGGTCGGCTTTTATACGTTGCAGTTCAAGCAACTCCAAACCCAATCTTACAAGTCTATCGCAATAATCATTTCCCGGAATCCAACAAAATATTTTGTATAGCAGCACTGGACTTTCTCGAAGAGGTAAAAATATATGAGGATGGTTGCGGCGCTTATATACCACCCCACATTTATTGATTGGGTTATGTTAGATTTAAAGTCGAGAAATCACTACAGTGAACTTTGATTCTTTCAGGTACTCTTTTTTAGTCTTCTGTACAGCCGTACCGGTTGAGAAGACTATTGCAACGGCTTTGTCCGTTCGTCCGTCCGTCCGTCGCTTTTTTCAACTTCGCAACGGTACCTGATAGAGACGGCCACTGTTTACAACGTTAGATTCAGTGCCAAAAGTTGGTTAAATAACATGGAAAATTAAAACATCGTTACCTCTTTATAGGTAATAAATAGACTTCTTCGACGTAACTAAATTAATTAATAACATTTCATCGTCGAATTGAAATCCTAAGGATTTGTGTTAACGCAGCCGTAAAAACAAAAACATTTTAGCTTCGATTAAAAGAGTCTTGTGGCATTATTGCATGAATGAATAGGCTTATGGTTTAACCAAATTCTCCATTAGGCCTATCTGCTACTTACGAAACTAAAACTGCCGTTAAAAAAATTAGGTCTAAAATCACGTTACCATGGCAACGTCAAGATGCTACGAGTCGCTGCTGACTTTCTCAACAGCGTCTCTCCTGTCCCTTCCTTACTACCACTGATCTATATAGGCTACGTTGCGCATTACGTTGTAACACTGTAACTGTGTGTCCGGATCGAGGCATACCGTGTTGCAAAAATGAATAGGGTTACTGTATACAATCCAAATCTCCTTCAGTTGCTACTTACGAATTGAAAGTTGTAAATTAAGCCTAAACGCTGACAGTTACGCCTAAAATGTAAAATAAGCTTAAAAGCTAACACATTTTTAACGTGCAATTCTGATGGTTACTGCTTTTAGATTATATAATAGAGACAGCTGTTGCAATGCGTGATAGAGAATTGTGCATCACTATTGGCAGTAGCAGAACTGTACAGAAGACCGAATGCGGCTAGGTAGTCACTGTAGCCCCTTGTTTCTCTTAAAAACTCTATTTTGCCTTCATATTTCTAGGTTTTGCGCCGAGTGATGAAAAACTGCAGGAGGAAGGACAATCTACATATGCGGAAATAGACGAGAAATTACATGCAGGTAGCTTATGTGAGACATTTAGACACTTAAGATGTTATCCAAACATTTTCATGTTGCCACTTGTTCTGCAATTCTGTGGATTTTTTAAAACTCAGATTTCCATATATTTTGCAGATTTTGAATCGAGTGAGGAAACAATTGTAAATGAGGAGGCACATGGTGGTACTCTGCAGGAAGTGGACACAGGTATCAACGAAGCATCCTTGGCCATTTAATTTTTTATCAGATATTTTCGTTTCATTTTAATTGTTCTATCAAACTCATTCTATTTTCAAATGCCAATTTTGCTTACAGAACTTGAAACGAATGAAGAAACGGTCGAGGAGTTATCAACAGTATATGAGGGTAAGTAAAAAATGGATCAGAACTGTATGCAATGAAGAAGAGGGGCAAATAGGCAAATACTAATCATGTTCAATACTTCATGCAGTACACGTGCGAGGCGTGCACCACTTAGAAGAGTGGATGTGCCAGCTGTTCTATCCAAGACAGCATGGTCTGTTCCGGTTCAGATTTTTGTAATTTCAAACATCTTTCAGATAGAAATATATTCTTTAAATTGTACTAGATTGGGCAACATATGATTGTGCACACGGGTGGTTGAATGTAATGGACATCTGACAATGTCTCAAGATTAAGACTAGTGCGATATGGGGTACAACAAATAGCAGTTTACTTTTAGAAAGGTTATCTTCATGTGCCATGGTGAGAAAATCCTGAACAAAGGAGTCTGCTTGACCGTCAAGTTTAAAGTTTTAATTGTGGGAACTAAGGTGCTGAAGTACCTTTTACACATAACTAATAGTGGGGCAGATAAGCCACTAAAATAGGGTGACTTCTGCATTTTAGTGAGGAAAGCACCAAATTTAGCACAGATGCTAATTTATGCATATTGATGAAATCTGGATATAGGGCCAACTGAATTTCTCAAACCGGAAGTGGAAACCGGAAGTGCCTATTTTCAGCCATGAGCCAAACCAAAAAATAACTTAACCAGTCTCCATATTCGAAAAAAATCTTTAAAATGTGGCGCATTATACCTGAATACTATTCTTCATATTTCAAGGTATGACAGCTGACTGATAAGTAGCTTAAGGGCTGAAACGGAGGTCAAAGGTCAAATTTTGGGCAAAAAATTACATTTTTGTCAGTTTCTGCTAAACCGTTGCTTTTACAAAGGAAAAAAGTGTCTAAAATATGGTGCATCATACCTTAATACTACTCTTGACATCTTTGGATATGACAGCTCTGGCTAAAAGGTAGCTTAAGGGGTCAAACCAAGGTCAAAAGGTCAAATTTTGGGCGAAAAATTATATTTTTGTCAGTTTCTGCTAAACCGTTGCTTTTACAAACGAAAAAAATGTTTAAAATATGGTGCATCATACCTTAATACTACTCTTGACATCTTTGGATATGACAGCTCTAGCTAAAAGGTAGCTTAAGGGGTCATACCAAGGTCAAATGGTCAAATGGTCAAATTTTGGACGAAAAATCACATTTTTGTGCTTTTTCTGCTAAATCGTTGCTTTTACAAAGGTAAAAAGCATTTAAAAGCATTTAAAATTTTATTTTTGTCTAAATAAAAAATGTGCCAGGTTCGATGGTATAGTTAGAAATTGTGAGATATTGTGACGTAATCAGCCACTAAGGAATCACATGGCCTAGTATACTACTAACTTAGTGTACATGCAGGAAGTAAACACATGTTATGATCATGCTATCAGCATGACTCGTTGTTAGAACGATGGTGTTTGTCCTATAAGTGTCACAGCAATCATGTGATGTGTGCAGCAAAGCAATATCTCTCGACAGCTTCCCTTTAGATCAGTTTCGCTGCAATAATAGTAGGAGTTACTACCAGATGGTCCAAATTGCTAAAAAGTAACTCATAAGCCTATTAAACTTCACACACCAACCAAAAATCAAACCTGCTAAGGACGTTATCAAGTTTATATATTGAAGTTATACAGCTGTAAAAGAGTTATAATCCTGTAAGTGTAGCTGCATAAGGCTGAAGAAGGTTCGTACCCTATATTGTAGCTGCCTAATGGCACAAGAAGACAGCTAAAGAAGAGCCGGATCCTGTATTATAGCTGCTCAATGGCTAAAGCGGACCCGTATCCCTTATTGTAGCTAGCTATAGAGCTGAAGTTGGCCCCAGATAATGGTAGCTGACTAATTGATGGAGAAGACCTGGATCTTGCATTATAGTTGCATAATAGCTAACGAATGCACCATAGCTGTGTAACGGCTGAAAACGACCCTATCAAGATTCTAAAAAGATCCTATTAAACATGTATCTTGTATTATAGCTGCTTATTAGCTCAGAAAATACGGTTGCTGTATTGTAGCAGCCTAATGGCTGAAAAAGAGCTAAATCCTGTATTGCAGCTGCTTAATGGCTGAAGATGACCTCAAATCTTGTATTGTAGCTGTCTGACGGTCGAAGAATGCCCAGGAATTGCATTATTGTAGTCTAATGGCTGGAGAAGACACAGATCCTGCAGGCTAGAGTAGTCACATGTGCACTAAGGAGCGGAATCATTTAACCCTGTATTTAAACTAAATAGAAGGAAGAGCGATATTACATGTGCAAGTGTTAACAACATGAGTGGGTGCTAGACTCTTCATAAAGACTGAAAAGGAGTCAGATTCTTTCTCTGTAGTGTTGAAACATCGAGAATGAACCAGCTGCTCAGTGTGGGTGTTTTGAGAAGGAGGAGCCAGATCTTCTCTGCTGAACAGTCATTGTAGAGAAAGATTTGTTTTGTGTTGGTCTTTGAATGTTTAGAAGTAGTGAGACCTTCTCTGTTATGCATTTACTGATAAAATGCATTCTCGCTTTGCAATATTTGAAATCAGAGGAATCCAACTACTTTTATGTCTAAAGCCTTTACATGTACATAATATGTAACTGCTAAAGGAAGGCAAGACGTAGGTGGAGAAGCAGATATCAGCACAAAGGTCTAAATACTAAGGAGGAGCTAGATCCTTTGGGTGTATAAGTTTTCAGGGCTAAAGTGGGCACAAAATAACTTTTATACGCAGCGTTCCATAAACTGACAAAGAACTAGTTTATCTGTGAATGTTACAATTCTCCGATGTTGCCTAATGGTTGACACAACGACAAATCCATTTTCTGTAGCACAGGCCTTCAGTGAAACTACTTGTAGCTGACGAGAAGTTGGATCAGCAGTTAGTATCAGATCATCTTTATACACTCAAATAGATATCAAACCCTGTAAAGCTGTCAGAAACAAAGTGGGGTATTCTACCTGTATAACTGTTGGAAGACTGAGAAGTATATTATGTAGCTATGTGCATGTAAGCTGCATTCATGTCTGAAGACTGAAGGATTCGTATGATCTTTACATAGTTGTTTGAAACTGAGAAGTCATTCAATATCATTCCACGTACGCGTAGGAACCTGAAGTTTGAAAATCTTCAGTCTACTAATGGTCTGAATAAATGTTTACAATTCATTAGTTCAGGTCAGAAAAGCTGAGAAAGAAGATTTGTTCAAGGCATTCCCTGAAGAATGGGTACATCAGTCGTATAAGGAATACGACAAGCTAAACCGACCATCTAGAGCTCTGAATTCCCAGGATTCTCAGATATACCCACACACCACTCTGAAGGGTGAGGTATCTTATACCCTGGCAAAGGCATGTCTGGAAACACAGTTTGAAAGCAATCTGAACGCTAAAGTTTATGATCAATTAGTACAACACAGACAAAGGCAGAACGAATTCTTCTCTTCTTTCTTCGAATGTTGAGGAGCCAACACTCATAAAGTCATATGAAAACACTAGGAACGGGCTACTTTTCTTGTTGAAAATGCCAAAAATTTAATTTTTCGTCCAAAATTTGATATTTGACCTTTGTTTGACCCCTCAAGCTACCTTTTAGTCAGGGCTATCAGACCCAAAACTGTCGTGAGTAGGATTAAGTTATGATGCGCCACATTTTAAACGCTTTTTTCCTTAGTAAAAGTAACGGTTTAGCAGAAAAAGAACGAAAATGTGATTGTTTGTTCAAAATATGGCCTTTTACTTTGATTTGGCGGGTAAGATGCGCCACATTTTAAACACTTTTTTTCCTTTGTACAAGCAACGGTTTTGCAGAAAATGACAAAAATGCGATTTATCGCCCAAATTTTGACCTTTTGACCCCTTAAGCTAAGTTTTAGCTAGAGCTGTCATACCCAAAGATGTCAAGAGTAGTATTAAGGTATGATGCGCCACATTTTAAACACTTTTTTCCTTTGTAAAAGCAGCGGTTTAGCGGAAAATGACAAATATGCGATTATTTGCCTAAAATTTGACCTTTTGACCTCTGTTTCAGCCTTTAAGCTACCTATCAGTCAGCTGTCATACCTTAAAATTGGAAGAATAGTATTCAGATATGATGCGCCATATTTTTAAACATTTTTTCCCGGATATAGAGACTGGTCAAGCTATTTTTTGGTTTGGCGCCTGGCTGAAAATAGGCACTTCCGATTTCCGCTTCCGGTTTGAGAAATTCAGTTGGCCCTACATCTAGATTTTATCAGTATACCTAAATTATCATCTGTGCCAAATTTGGTGCTTTCCTCACTAAAATGCAGAAGTTTAGGCTTATCTACCCCACTAAAAAGAACAAGTGAGCAAAAGTGATTCCAAGGTTACGGAATTTTTTCTATTGTCACTCCGTTTAACATTCCTCGTTTTTATCAATTTTATAAATTTTACCATTATGTTCAATAGTTGTCGTTCGTTAATAATTTTATGCATGACAGGTAATTATAGTATTGGTTTTTAGAATTATTATCTCATATGATTTGCATGGAAGTTTTGCCAGACAACATAATGATGCTACAATCATAACTCTGTTATTGTTTGTCTAAATTACCTTTCAATCTAAACCAATGCTGTACACAAACTAAGGCAACTGTACCATAAAGTATATGTTGCAATCGATTAAATGAAGGTGATTTTTCTACCGATGGTCTGTGTTGTTCCTGACTAGTTATGCTGATAGAAATATATTACCTAACTGTACGATGGCAAATCAAGCCGGGCAATTATGCCTAAAACAACTAGCCTAAAAACAGGATGTTCTTTGTCACGCATGTTTTACTAATTTAATTGTGTACTGGGCTTATTGCTGGTTTGGAAATAGGCAAAGAACTAGATAAGGATATATCAGAGGGAGCTGATGAAAATTATGAATCTGACAAGGAAATAGAAATGGAAGAAGTACCAGGTAAAAAAGTATTTTTTTTTCAATATCCGGCAAAATCTTTGCCGATATCAATATCAATCGCACTCGCACTTGTGATCTTTGCCGATGCCGTTGAACTTGCAATTATGTGATCTGTTCTGTGCCAGTTAATTTGGGTAGTGAATTCCTTTTCCCATTCACAGCCGCTGTGAATGGGAAAAGGAATTCACTGCCCAAATTACTGCTGCAGTAGGAGCAAATGAAGTAATAGCTGAAGAGATATCAACCCTGTATGAGGATTCAGGTACAGACGAGATATAAATAAAATTATTTTTTTAAATCATCCCAAGTAATATGATTTGTGCTATAATTCATCAGTTTAATCCTATCATAAAAGCGAATAATTTCGGAAAGTACCAGTGCAGTTCTCAAATGGAACATTTAGAAAGGTACACACATTTCAAATAAATCATTAAATCTTCTAGGAAATGAATACTAATACAAGCATTGTATTTCCTTGATTATAAGTGTTTGATATAAAACCAGTGCACAATTAGGAGTTCCCTTATGGCGAGTCGTAAAAGCACATCCTAATAAATGAATTGACAAAATTTATGTTTGCACAAAACACGTTCTAAGTTAATGTTCTCAGAACATGAACTAAATCTCTTTGAAACTAAAACTTTTTCCTTGTGAAACATGTGCAGGAACATTTCGCATACTTAAATTATTTAGGTTTTGATATTTTTCAAAGTAAATTATCAATTATTTTAGAAAGTAAATGTTTATAAAAAAAGACACAATTTAGTCATAATTCAGCTTTTACACAACCTTGCTAAAGAATGTCTGAGAAAAAAATCCGAGGCAGGCTTAGTCAATGTGTTGCTAACATGCTGGATAGAAGAGGTAACTTTACTTGACAAGCTATAAAATTTAAGCCTTACAAGCCTTTACCAGATTTAAGCCTTTACATAGCTATGATTTTGTTGTTGTGTTCTACCTGGTGTAGTGCTTCTAAGCCAAGTTGATTTCTTGCCAGGTTCCATTTACGTCTACCAGCTGTTCTATTTCCGAGAGTAGTAGTAAAGTACTATTTTCGAACAGAGACAGACACCAAGGTGGCAGCTCCGATGTAAAGACGTTGAGCCGCTTTTTAGGGGTGAAGGAGCGAGAGGACGAAGAAAACGCAAAAGGTTGATTTAATTCAGAATTTTATTCTCTATCATTTTGATCTCTACAGATTTTTCCGTAGGTTCGACCGTTTAGGTTCACGTAGACTATGAGGCAGATAAAAAATGAATAATTGTAAGAAAAATAATTTCGCTTATATCCTGAGACCAGATTCGAACCTGGATCATTAGGCAAGGACTCTACCATGCTATCCACTATACTGAGCTAGACAGAAGAAAAACGGATCCGAATGGTAGGTAGTTACAGTTATTCCCTCCACCAGATGGCAGCACTTGTTTCAACAGGAAAAGGAAACTTGATTTGCCACAATTTTCTTTCTCAAGTCTATTGAAGTATAATGAAGAATTTAGTATCTTAGCTTCAAGATATAAAACATTCCAAATTATTTTTTTTTCACACTATCTCTTAGACCTTACTTGAGATGAAAGCTAGAGCCGCCTGTTTTATCCTGGTTTAAGTCGAGAGTAACAACGAGACAGAACTCCGATGTTGTATAGGTTTTGTAGTATATCCTCCTTTTCATTTTCAGTTACGATTTCAATAGCCTCCAACCCGGCTAGAATTTCGATAATTTCTTTTCTTTTTCGGCTACCCCAGCAATGATAAACCGATCATGATTCTGAGCCTATCTACCAACTCGTTTGCATTGCTATAATCTACTTCAGCGGCCTATGCTTCCGATGCTTCGTCCTACCCATTCGATTCTTCGTACAAACCCGATTCGTCCAAATCTTTTTCTTCTTCAGACTCAATATCTTCATCCTCGGGTTCTGATTCTTCTTCCTCGGGGAGACCCCTACCCATTTTTTATTCCGCCTTCAAGTCCTCACAGTTCGGTTTGATAACATGAGCGTACTTGCAGCCGCGATTCGATTTAGGCTTGCCGGAGTAAGGATCGTTGCTGCGGTATATAGCGTGACTGTTTTTCAGGATAGAGGCGTATGAAGCCAAGACCTTGGAATGGTACGCTTCGAACTCCAAGTCTTTTCGGGTCAGTAAACTCCACAGCAGATTTCTTCCTCGGTAAGGCTTTCATTCCAACACTAAGTTCCTTCCAACACTAAGTCGTTCTCGAATATCTCGATGGGTTTATCCCCTATCGTTAGGTCTCCCTGTCATACCGTAACCAAAAGATGAAATCGTTTTCTCTCGGCTTCGTGAAAAATCTACACAAATAATACCTCGCAAACGTTTGGTCTTTCAGAAGCGACTCCTACAGCGAGCGAAGTGTCTAGGGAGGTTTGAGTCTCGCGGGCGAGGTTCTGAGTCCCCTTCAGATGCATCATTGCACTCGTCATCATCATAGTCACCATCACATTTACGTTTTTTATTCTCGAGTTCTTCGTCATATTTCACGAGGGATTTAAACGAATCTCGAAGGCCTTCGGATCGCCTATTTTTTTTTTCGTCACACCACACTTTTTTTTTAGTTCTGTACTAGATCTCCTCGTTTATCTCCCATTCTTATCCTGTCTAACCTCTGTACTATCTCTTTACTAATTTAATTTTTCTTTTTAAAACTGAGAATGTGGGAAATCTACAACGTAGACCTATGTAATGGAAAACGTCCAAAATACGAAAACAAAATCTAAAACGTACTGGAAACGTCCAAAATACGTATGCTAAACCTACACGTACGTTTTATACACGTATAGTCGTTTCCATTGCGTGCTACACGTGTTAATTGTTCGTTTCATGTGGCTTTGAAGGAACCTCAAGGAACCTTATACAAACTTCGAAAATACGTACGCTAAACATATAACGTACCTTTTATTCGTGGTTTGATGTTTCCGTTGCGTTTCGTGCAGCTTTGAATGAAAGTGCTGCAAACCTATTTATGTTTCCTTTTGGACTTAACTTTTATTGAGCCCCACTTTCTGTCCCATCTGGTAGGGTTCGAAACTGAGTCGATTTCGTCAACTCGTCCACTAGTTTACTTTTGATGTCTTATAATATGTAGGCCCGAGTCTCCATGAGTTCGGCTACCAAACCTCCGAGTATGTAGGCGTATTTACCACGACTTTTTTTTCGTATTTAAAAGAATCTCTAGAAACGAGGCAATTACTGAACTGAGGAGTTTAAGTCTTTTAACACGTAACTCGTTGTTAGGAGATGGAGATGAGCAGGGGCTCAGATTACTCCTGAAATCCAACATGATTTTCTATATTTATTATAGAAAAAAACGAAAGAAAGTTGTAGACATTCTGATAAGGTGTGTAGCCTGTGGGGCAGCTACGGGATTTGATATTTGCCGACAGCAGCAGTTATCACCCACAACAACCCTGTGTTCCACTTCGAACAAGCAAGTACTCGGCAAGATGAAGAACGAGATGGGATGCGTTCCCATCTCAAAATTAGTAGGGCTACGGTAAAAAATGTACTGTGGGCCCCTGTCAGATAATGATGTCTAAGCGGAATCATGTTGGAAAGTCGGCCATACCCTTACCTAATCCCATCACCCCTCCCTTTTCTTTTCCCTCCTATATCCCCATCCAGTGTGTATACATGTGTGAGTGTATGTATGAATGAGTGAGCGTGTAAACTCGGCATTAGTAATGTTTATAAATTAACCTCTTGGCTAATGTGGGTTCTACGCATGCACTGTGAACTGTAAGAAGGAAACGTTCGGCATCTTTAACCATACATTTTTACTGCCTGTAGGGAGGAAAAGCCACGTATAGTTCGTTAACGGGTACTGAGCCCTCCTACGACTTCCTTTTGGTTAGAAAAAATATCTAAATATCGATAGAGAATAAAATTCTGAATTAAGTCAACCTCTTGCGTTTTATTCTTCCTCTCGCTCCTTCACCCCAAAAAGCGACTCGCCATGGTTACATGGGAGCCGCCATCTTGGTGTCTGTCTCTGTTCGAAAATACTACTTTTCTACTACTACCGAGCGATGTTTGGTTTTTGTCTCGGTTTCAGTAAGTCTGTCTTGTGTACAGCAATCCATATTAATTCAAAGAGGTTCTGGGCATCTGACTCCTGAAATGGCAGGGACAGTTCAGATGAGGCTCGAACCTGATCTGTACTATCTCTGCCATTTCAGGATTCAGGAGGGCCTTGTGATGCTTGGTGCTCATGCCACCTGTGGCATGTAAATGATATAGTAATTTCTTTCTGTATTACATGGGGGTCTATGGTCAAAACGAATTTGACCATAGACTCCACGTAATGCCAATGTATAAAACAGGTTGTGCCTGTTGACTGTGCCATACCTACGAAAGGTTGCCTCATTCCAAAACAGCACATGTTCTACAGAATTTGGAGAGTATTCTCAGGTATTGCAACATTAGGCAATAATCTTGTCTTCTGAAATGGTCTTCCTCTGTCAGGGATAAATGTGTGATTTAACACGTATGCAGAATTTTAAGGATCGTGGGATGGCTTATGCCTGGTTCTATGCAGATACCTCAGCTCGTGTAGTTTTGATTGTTAGCTATATGTGCCGTTACAAAGCCTTTTGACACTTAACTGGCAGCTATGACAATGAAGTTTTGTTTTAAATTGCGGTTGCGTGTGTTGTGTGTTATGCAAATATGAGCAAAAATTGTTTTTTGGCCTACGATGCAGTTGTGCAAAGGTACCATTCTTTTTAAACCTTGCAACATCGTATTAACCTTGCAACGTTATTCATGTGGAAGTTTTTTTTCAGCTAGGATACCTTTGTTGATAGACTCTTGCTGCTTATCTTTGCTTTCCTTGACAAAGCTCTCCCACTGCTACATGTTAAAGGCGCTATCATTTGCTTTCAAGGTCTACACTCCTCGCAAAATCAAGAACTGCGACAGCGGTCGTTATTTAATCTTCACCGTGAACTTCCATGTTAAACGTCAAACGTCAAACGTTGACATGTTAAACGTCAAACTTTGAAAACCTATAGTTTCTCTCTGAATTGACATAGGCCAACGAAATTCGGTAATTGGGGTATTGACGTAAATGTTTCACTGCATCAAAAATTTTAATGACAACAATCGTGCTGTTCGGCGCTCACAGTATTTCTTGTTGTTATTCTTGAGACTCTTTGCCTTAACCTGGAGATCGAAAAAACGAACCTATTTTCAAGTTTTATAGCTTAGGTCGTAGATATAGCCTATGAATGCTATTTGTTGTTGTTTTTGTTGTTCACCGTGTTATTTTGGGAGAACTTTTGCTCTCACCTAGAGATCGAAACAATAAACGAATTCTCAATTATTATGGCTTAAAATGTAGGCATTTACAAGGACCAGGGCCTTTTGAACGCTATTTTTTAGTGACTACAATACTGTTGTTGTTGTTACAGAAAAGTAAAATTTTTAAACCCAGTAGTTTCCCCCAGGATTGAC
Organism: Lithobius niger; assembly: GCA_023313725.1. Classification (NCBI taxonomy): domain Eukaryota; kingdom Metazoa; phylum Arthropoda; class Chilopoda; order Lithobiomorpha; family Lithobiidae; genus Lithobius; species Lithobius niger. The sequence continues at coordinate 27,594 of JAHWFP010155386.1, read as the reverse complement.
ATAGAACAACGAAATTTGATATTTTGGGTCCTGTCATAACTATTTCACTTTTTAAAGAATTTTATTGACAACAATCGATCTGTTTGGCCTCCACAGCATTAGTCAGGGGGCAGATGTAAAAAAGCGTGCACATTTTGCCAACTTTTATTTTTCACTTGGGAGTTGTTTGTTTACATCCCAGGGAACGGTTTTCCACATGTTGCCACCTTGGTAATACGTATTTAATGTATTAGGTATTAAAGATGCCGGCCAAAATGGTGCCCAATTTTACCATTTTGCTGATTATGTAGGAACCGTTAGTGATACACAAAAACGGTTGGGGTACAAGTTGTTTGCAATGATGTAATCTACAATATCTTTCCCCATACATTTTTTCATATCGCTTATGGTTTTCAAGAAAAATATCAAAATTCCAGGGTAACTTGAGTAATTTTTGTTTCTATTGCCTATTGAAAAATACATTACCCAATTATTAGCATTCTCCTTCTCTCAATGCTGTTTCAACTAGAGATAAAACAAGTTCTTCCGGTCCGTTAGCTACCACGCATCTCCACTGCGCAGCCTCCATCGTATATTAGTCGATTAAACGGGACGGAGAGCCAATGCGCTCAAAATTGGTTAATGAAATACGGATGCAAACCTATTTACGTTGCCTTTTGGCCTTATATGTCAGACTGCCTGAGTGCGGAATCGAACTCACGACCTCTAAAACCAAAGGCCAAGGCCCTACCGCTAAGCCAGACTGACACGGCCGCTCAGGCAGTCTGACATATAAGTCCAAAAGGCAACGTAAATAGGTTTGCATCCGTATTTCGTATATAAGTCGAGGCGGAGCAGCAGAGCTCACCTTTTCGACACCTCTATCCTGCCCAAATGGCAACGAGAGGGGAGGAGGGCGGGAAGCCGGGTAATGTATTTTTCAATACGCAATAGAAACAAAAATTACCCAGGTTACCCTGGAATTTTGATGTTTCTACTTGCCGTGAAAAATACATTAACCAATAATTAGCATTCCCATTGACTTTGTCATGGCGGTGGGGCCATTTGATCAAAGTTCCCTTAGCTAGCGACTGACCCCTGTAACACAAAGTGGATTACAGCGTGTCCAAGGGTTAAAGTACTCATTGGGCTGCGACAAGGGGCCCAACATGGTACAAGCCGTCGGTATGATAAGACATATCCCAGAGGTAATGGGAAGTGGTGAAGACGGCACGATAGCGCCCGGAACCAATCATTCGTGCGGAAGTGACCTCAGTCTTGCTGCTGAGCGGGGGAAAGTTGAGTATGGACCCGCTTGATAGAACGGGAGGCTCTTAGATAAAAACGGATGGCTCGCACCGGACAAGTTCTTTCTTGATTATCCCGAAGGATACTGGATAGAGATGGTATCATGAAAGGATGTGTTCATTTATACGTTTCCGGGCCTCTGCTCTGAAGGAGGAGCCGGGAGTGAAGGTAACACCTTGCAAATCTGGTCGGGGAAAACAACCACGCTTCATGGCGGATACAGCTTGTAGTCCGCTGCGGCGGAGGCAAGCAGCCAGAGCGACCAGGAATACAGTCTTCTAGTGAGGTGGCCGAGGTGTGCGGAGTCCAAAGGATCGGGAACGAGAGGATATAGGGAAGAGATCTTATGGTCTGTGAGGAGAGTGGTGTATCCGGCGGCTTGAAAGACGGCATGTAATGCCGACCCATAGATCAGGATGGCGGATCCCTGTAAACCTTTGTGAAAGAAGGAGGATAGGAAACGGAGGAGATCGTATAAGGGCGAATCGATTGGCTGAACCTGGTGAGCAATACATCTATGAAACCATCATGTCCAGTTGTTGTTAAAAACCTTTATTTTGGGGGGGGGAGGACCACACGGCCCTGGAGGTAAAGCGAGAGGCTTAAGAGTGCCTGTGGAGCGGTGGAGTCGGATGATAGTAGCCACCCGTGAAGTCGCACCAAAGTTAGATCCGGACGATAGAATCGTCCTTGGTACCGAGAGGGGAGGACCCATAAGAGGGCGGCTTGTCCGGCGGATTGGTGGAAGGACTGGGTGAACCCAGATAGGGTGGAGAGGACCTTTATGGGAGGAACGGATGAAGCCACTGTATGAGTCCCTTGTGGAGGAGCGGAGGTCGTGAGGTAGGAAATGCTGAAGGACGTCGAACAACCGTCGGATAGTAGTGTGCAATACAGGAACGTGAGAGTTCCCAGCAGGAGCATTCGTGATGATTGACCTAGGAGAAAGGAACCGAAAGAGGCTGTGCAGGAGGATGCACGGATGGCGGTGGTGTGGAGGGGTATCATGCCCTTAATTGTAGAGGTCGAGTAAACACCGCTGGAAGCGGAGGGAGGTAGAAGTTGAAAGTTGTGTAAAGTTTTCCATACAGTGTGCTGGTTGCAATGTGGATGTTCGCCCTGGATAGCTTGTCGGGAGGAATGGTCATGTTTGACGAATTTTTTGCCAGCCGGATGGCGGGGATTGGATGAGGACGAAGGAGGTCTAATAGGATAGGATCGTGGAACCGCAGGCCCAGAGGGAGCAAGTCACTCCCCCCCCCTGTTGTCCCGAGTAGGGGATCGAGGGGTAGGATGATGCAGAAGGCGGAGGGCGGTGGCAGATGGTCGCGGATTAAGCGAGAGGTGTTGCGTAACGGACGCAGACATATAATGGAGAGAAGGCCAATTGCCGAGATCATGTTGGTGAAAGTTAGACCGAGCTGCACTTGTGGGGAGGATGGTGGAGTGTTACTTGAAGGGAAAACCATAAGAAGGGACCCATGGTTGTTGAGAGAATGGAGGCTGTTGCGAAAGGGAAGGATGTCCCATGGGAAGGCGGCTTGTCCGTCGAGCAAGAGTTGTGTGAATAGATGTACACGACGAGAGGAACCTTGCTGTGGAGGATGTATCGGCAGCCGTTGCTGGCGTTTGAGCTGCCACCATCCTGTGCTGATGCGCCGGACGTTTGTGGGTAGACCAGGCAGACGCCATTGATTGAAGACTAAGGTCATCGGCCCCAGCTCGGCGCCGGTATGGAGTGGTGGACTGTTCCTGGGCCTGTGGCGGATGTCCTTACAGAGGAGCTCCCAAGAAGTTCGAGTCAAGTCCAGACTGTATTATATAGGCCAATGTGCGCATGCATGCCATGACGTGCATTGTAGTCATGGTGTCATGCTTTGTTTGTCATGCATGGTTACCATTGGTATTATAATCATTCCATTCCAATTCCTCCAAACTGCAACACGTAGGAGTGAAGCCTTAATTTATACGCTTTTTGGACCATCAAACATTTCGATCTTTTATACCAAAATTATTCTGCAACATACGTAAGTCAATGTATTTACCACCAATACTTTTCCCTAATCCTTAAGTCCAGCCAACCGCAAATGTAAAACCGCAAGGGTTATTCCGTGTGTAAGTCGGGCGAGCATAAAATTGCAAATCCACCGCAATAAAAACCCAATGGAACCAAATAACCAGCGTCATTTTTACATGCCAAGCCATAACATCAACTACCACTGAACACCCGTCAATACAAGGATGCGTGCAGATGGAGCAAGTAGCGAGGGTGAACCCTGTGCAATTGCAGCGGTGGTAGAATCTTTGTCTGGAAGACTGCCTGGTGGAGGTATCGGCAGGACAGTGGCTGAGCACATCGCTCAGAAGAAGGTGTGAGGGGAAGCATAATGAAGGACAACGGAGGCGGAGGGCCGATGGGAGGCCCAAAGAAACAGTCCTGCCTCAAAGGGACGGAGGAGTCCATACGATGAATGAGAAGGCCTTGTAGGCACAAAGCGGACGGGATCATGATGTACTGAGGCGGATGACTCGGTGGTCGAAGGCGGAGGTGTAACGATCCGCGAAACAGAGGCAGAGTGGAGGGAAAGGGACGGGGCGTATCCGGTTGAGCTGGAGAAAACGGCTCTAAAATTAGAGTGGTAGGTGGAAGACCTGTCAATGGGAGCGATGTGGCAAACCCAAAGTAGGGTAGATGGGAGCCATCCTGTCTTGGTCCAATAGAAGTAGGGCGTGTTCGTCCTGGATTAGTGGATGAAGGGATCCTCTTGCAGAAAAGGTGGTGAGTGAGGAGTTGTCTATCCGGGTGTCCCAGCTTCCCATCCGCAGGGGCGGAGGGACGCAGGAAGAGAGAACACACGTCAGGTAGCAGACGAACGGATGGTGTTGACAGAGGGATGAGTAAGCAAATGCAGGTAAAGAAACCAAGGGTGACAATTGTTATTTGACAGTGTTGTGACGACACAGACCGGCGGCGCAGGAATAGCGGGAGCAGGTAGGAATGGAGGCAGCTGTTATACTTGGCAAGACGACATAGGACAGCAGGGAGAGCACTCTAGGATGCGGAGGCTCAGAAGGGAGACTTAGGTGAGTCGGAAGGATGATAAAAAACTCGGTGCACCGCCACAGGAGGAGGCCAAATTGGGACTGGGGGGATGCCAAGTCTACATTTATCTCCGTTACAGAGCATAGTCCTGCAGAGAAAGGCAGCGGAGGGAAGCGTCCGCCCGTGGAGCGGAGGGAACTGCAATAGAAGGAAGATAAAACAGCAGCCTCCGAGGTAAGGGCTGGAGAGAAGATGCCGCGGAGGTTGAGTCGGGATGATGTCATCACCTAAACAAGGCCTTGAAGCATATCCGCTATTGAGGATAGACTTGTGGAGAGAGGTAGCGGAGGGAGGCGTCCGCCTGCAGAGCAGAGAGAGGGAAGCGGAGCGGAGGGAACCATGATCAAAGTGAAGGTACAATGGCAGTCCGGAGGCGGAGGCCGAGGCAAAGCCTTGAAGCAGACGGCAAGGTAGGATGAACGACCGCCTTTCCAGAGGGAAGGTGTGGAGGTGGGAAGTTGGTATGGCAATTGTTCCGAAGGAACGGCGGACGGAAAAGCCTCTGATGAAGGAGGGATAATGGTGATAAACCCTGCGAGGGCGGATGAGTTCCATCCTCAACCGAAGGAGCAGTTAGCGCAGCTATAAACCGTTGTAGAACAATGGAGGGGCCAAAGCAACCCTTCTGAAGAGAAGAGGGAGGCATATGTCCGCTGGGAGTATGGCGAAACAGAGGAGACAGTATAAGCTGAAAAAAGGTCCGCGCAGTAGAATGCGTGGAAGGGGACGTCGCGGAGGGACATCATACCCCTGTCATAGAAACCAGCAGTTAGTGAAAGGGTCCACCCCAAAGGAGCTGCGCCAAGGCAGTGCGCAGTGGGGAGGAGGACCGAAGGCGAGGCATGTTGGTAACCGAGCTGATTCGCCCATCATCCAGTCGCAATGAAGTCGTGAATCGCTGCAGGCAGAGGCCAAGAGGCACGGTGTTCCGAGGGATGGCAGTGAGCGGACGCGGATGGCAAAGGGCGGAGGGCGGAGGCAGAGGATGAAAAAATCCGAAACGGGGGCAGCGCAATAGGATGCGCAGACTGGTGAGATATAGTACTCTGTCCGATAAAAACAGCAGTTAATGCTGTAGGGAGGAGAGGTGAAGGCCGATAGAAGGCAACAAAGCAGTCCATCCCAAGAAACACGGCGTGGAGGCAGCTCTTGGGTAGGGGAACTGAGGACGAGGATCGGCACTAGGGTGGAACGCCCCCCCCCCCCCATTGTCCGCATGCAACGCAAATGCGAGTTTGTCGACCAAAACAAAGAACTATCGTTCCGAGGGATGGCAGAGTGCGGAGGGCGGATGATCCAGACAAGCAGCTGGGACTCGGCGAGGCCAGATAGCAAGAAAGAGGAAAGGATATACCCTTGAGTCCCTTTGCTCATGGCCATCACGAAGCGGAGGTTATTTTTCAGTCGGGCGTAACGCTCCTTAGTGCGAGCGAGCCCAGAGGATAAGGATCAAAGGACGAACGCCGGTGGCGGCTGGCCGCATAGGATAGGGGATGCGGCGGGCGTGTTGCCCTGCTGAGGAAAGGATTCCGAGAGCAGCAGATTAGGAGGCTCCAACATGTCCTGTCCAGTACAGATCTCGAGGATCTCAACGTTCGCGCTAGGTGAAGGAACAGGAGAGGCGGATGAACGAGAAAGGGGGGATTCCCTTGACGTCCCCTTTGCTCGTGGCATCCTCCAGGCGGATGCGGATACAGATACGGATAGCTAGTGCCGGAGCGGACGGTAAGCACAGCGTAATTCTGCGTAATTCAGCGTAAGTGGTCACTAGAGAAGAAAAGGTGAGCTCTGCCACTCCGCCTCGACTTATATACGATGGAGGCTGCGTGGAGACGCGTGGTAGCTAGCGGACCGGAAGAACTTGTTTTGTCTCTAGTTGAAACAGCATTGAGAGAAAGAGAATGCTAATAATTGGGTAATGTATTTTTCACGGCAAGTAGAAATTGATTTTAGGCCATTTTCGATCATTTTGGGGCTAATTTAATGCTAACGGATATTAAAATTTGTCAACTTACAACTTTCAACTGCTGTTGCATCGTTTCTAATTTAAGTGGATGGTTCCAAATTGACTCATTCGAAAGGTTGGAATGTCTTCTTTGCAACAAGGATCGTTGAAAGAGTCTACGACTGTTAGGAACCGAGCTATGCTCGTTTTACTGGGGTTGGTAGGGGTTGGTATTACAGTCATCATGGGATTTTTTGCTCTCATACCTTTCAACTTTCAACTGATATTGTGACGTGTCTAATCTAGGTAGATGAATCCAATTAGATTAATTCGAAAGGTGGCAATGTCTTCTTTGCAACAAGGGTCGTTAAAAGGGTCTATGACTGTTAGGAACCAAGCTATGCTCTTTTTACTAGGGGCTGGTGTTATAGTCACCGTTGGATTTTTCGCTCATTTTCAACTTTCAACTTCTATTGTGACATGTATAATCTAGGTAGATGACTCGAATTAGATTCATTCAAAAGGTGGGAATGTCTTCTTTGCAACAAGGGTCGTTGAAAGGGTCTACGACTGTTAGGAACCGAGCTATGCCCGTTTTACTAGGGGCTGGTATCATGGTCACCGTTGGATTTTTCGCTAATTTTCAACGTTCAACTGCTATTATAACGTGTCTCATTTAAGTAGATGACTCCAATTAGATTCATTCGACAGGTGGAAAGTCTTCTTTGCAACAAGGGCACTTGAAAGGGTATACGACTGTTAGTAACCGAGCTACTCCCGTTTTACTAGGGGCTAGTATCACAGCCACCGTTGGACTTTTCGCTCATTTACAACTTTCAACTGGTGCTGACTCGTTTCTAATTTAGGTAGGTGACTCCAGTTATATTCATTGGAAAGGTACGAATATCTTCTTTTCAACAAGGGCAGTTGAAAGGATCTACGTAAATTAGAAACGTCTCAGCACCAGTTGAAACTTGTAAATGAGCGAAAAATCAAATTGTGACTGTGATACTAGCCCCTAGTAAAACGATTGTACCTCAGTTCCTAACAGTCGTAGACTCTTTCAACGACCCTTTTGCAAAGAAGACTTTCCCACCTTTTGAATGAATCTAATTGGAGTCATCTGCCTAAAATAGACACGTCACAATAGCACTTGAAATTTGTAAAGGAGCAAAAAATCCAACGGTGACTATAATACCAGCACCTAGTAAAACGAGCGTAGCTCGGTTCGTAACTGTTGTATACCCTTCCACGACCCATGTTGCAAAGAAGACATTCCCACCTTTCGAATGAATATAATTAGAATCATCTACCTAAAGTAGACACGTCATAATAAAAGTTGAAAATGAGTAGAAAATCCAACGGTGACTGGAATACCAGCCCCAGTCGCTGACCTTTTCAAGTACCCTTGTTGCAAAGAAGACATTCCCACCTTTCGAATGATTCAAATTGGAGTCATCTTCCTAAATTAGACGCGTCACAATAGAAGTTGAAAGTTGAAAATAAACAAAAAATCCAATGGTGACTGTAATACCAGCTCCTAGTAAAACGGGCGTAGCTCGGTTCCAAACAGTCGTAGACCGTTTCAACGACCTTTGTTGCAAATAAGACACTCCCACCTTTCGAATGAGTCTATTTGGATCCATCCACCTAAATTAGAAAGGACGCATAAGCAGTTGACAGTTGTAAGTTGGCAAGTTGAGACGTACGTTAGCATTAAATTTGCCAAAAAAATGGCCTAAAATGGCTTAAAATCTATTTTTCTCGAAAACCATAAGTTATGAAAGCATGTATGGGAAAGATATTGTAGATTACATTATTTCAAACAACTTTTATCTCAACCGTTTTTGTGTAGCACGAACGGTTCTTTTACAATCGGCCAAATGGTAAAACTGGGTGCCATTTTGGCCGCCATCTTTAATTCCTAATACAGGTAATGCGTATTGCCAAGGTGGCAACATGTGGAAAAATATTCCTTGAGATGTAAACAACAACTCCCAACTAGAAAATAAAAGTTGGCAAATTATGAACAGTAGCCCTAAATTTCCTACAACTGCTCCCTGACTACATGGTTATTTCTTGTTGTTGTTGTTGGTGGTGTTGGGTCTCTTTGCCCTCACTACTACAGTTGTTAAGCAACAAAATCAGGCACATCGAACTAAAAGCATGAAATTTAGTATACATTTCATTCTTAGCAGCACAAATCGAACTAGCTATGGGAACCCTTTGAGATACCCCTTAGGCCACCCCCTTGCCACACTTGTACCATCACACACTCAGCCTCTGTGAGCAACAAATACTTGCTGATCAAGCTGAAATCTTAAATTGTTGCACACAAGTCATACTTAGCAATTACAACGATCCAGCCATAGAACCACCATGAAATATACCCCAAAGCTGCCCCACTAGTGCCCACTTGTTCCCCTTCTGTGAGGCTTGACCAACAATTTATTGCTGATCGAGCTAAAAACATGAAATTTGGTACACAAGTCATTCATAGCAGTACAAATTGAACTAGCTATGGAACTCCCATGAAATTCCCTCCAATGCCTCTTAGCCCCCTCCCCTGAATAATTAGAGTAGGCTCGGGCGTGCACTTCCAGTCCCACGGACCCCAAAACTGTAGAGAGGAGCTGCAGTATCAGCGGTACACCCCTTATTCAAGTACTCTCTATTCCACAAACTGTGGGGTTGCATCTAGCCTCGTGTAACGATTGAATTGTTGAAAGGGAAAAACTCAGAAAAGACTAAATTGTCCCTTACATATTTATTCTTTGGCGGGTTAGTACTATTTCTTTCTCCCTGTTTACGCATCTCTCTTTCTCCAATTACTTTTCCCTTGGTATCAGCTAAATTAGATATTTTACGTTCCTGCATACGAGACAAGCTAGGCCGGAAATTTTTACTGCACCAAAATTCAGTTTAATGTTGTTTTCTCCTTGAAGTAAAGGTGACAAAATGTAGAATTCTATTCGCCTTAAACAGGCGCAGGATGCTCTTCAGCTGCCTGATACCGTCAATGCTAACTTGAAATCCTTACGGGAAAAACAGAGTCCAACTGGAAAATAGGCCTGTATTCGTAGGTTGAAATGGCAGCCAGGGCTAACAACTGCATAGCCATTTTCATCAACACATGTCCTAACGGTTCGATACTCAAGGGAAGAAATAAAAGAGTTGAGAGAGTTGAGAGCAGAGGAAATAGTTCTACAATGTATGGACACACGATATGTATATAAAACAGTCATGTAACTACATTACAATTTCAACAAAGCTCTGCCGAGCTACACACCTGCTCTAGCCACAATAAGGTAAGAGAAATCCACAAGCTCAAAACAATGATAACGGAAGTTGCGTTGTTCCTTAAATGGCAAAGGCAAAAATACGAAAAACATTCAACATTTCGCATTAAAATTGCTTCTTACGATTAATGCGGCACGAAGCCTAGAAACGTTACAGTAAATGCAGGGAGTACTGGTACCGACAGAAATTAGGCAGATGGAAATATTCCCTCTGACACGACCCCTCTGGCTCTAGCCCAAGTGACGCTATAGATACAACACGAAGTTCTTAGAACTCCAAGTAAAAAATACACAAGAAACATAATTAGACAATTGTAAGTTTACCCGAAATCAACAAAGAGTCGAAGAATAGGGGCTTTAGTGTTGGTACGTTATTGCCACTCGGAGTAAAGAGTGGAAAATAAATACAGTTACTTGGGCTAGACAGTTAAACCATAATGGTACATTTTTAGGTTTAAGTATACTGAAAATAATGATAGAGGTAATTTGTATTTACCGAAAATACTGATAGGGGTAATTTATCAATTGCTGAAAATCCCGATGACATACCAGCCAGTGCATAAAAGTTTAATGACACATTCGTGGTAATGATTGTAAGGTTTCTCAGCTAATTGAGGTTAAGTCTAATCAGGAGTTCCCTAGCTGTAATTCCCGCGATTTAGCAGGTGTGTTGCCTCATCTTGCAACAGAATTTGTGAAACAAAAAAGTTTTGGTAACAAACTAGGAAATTCTATAATTCAGGAGGTAAATCTGCCCCCTTCAATTATGTAAGTTTCGTAAATCACACAAATTAGGTAAATCTAGGCCCACGCTAGTGTGTCGCCGCCAAGTAACAGTAAATCATCCCATTGTAGACATCCTATTGTTAAAAAAATTGATTGTTAATGATAAAAAGGCGGCTCACTAGCAGAAAGTGTCTGTTAACTGTGAGCAACTGAAAGGATATTTTGGCATGTTGAGGATAAATCCCAATGCTACAGAAATGTTTCAAATTGTGGAAAATACAAGGGGAAGGGTCAGAGATTAAGAAAAACTGAAATTTAAAGGATGAGTGTCCACCAATCATAGATAAAAATATGCGTCAATAACGTTGTTTTTATGTTACTGTGTAGCTGCTAGCTGGCTAACTAATACGATTTTTCCCATGTTAAATCCCATAGACTTTTGTTCATGGCTAGCACAAAATTGAGAAGGCCTGCCTAGCTGAATTTTGGCACACAGATGCATGGTGATCTGAGCATGGTCCTTTTAGTGGTTTGGGGGTTGTAGGCGTCAAGACAAATGCGTGGGAGGGTTTTTTAAATTTCATTTCTTTTCCAAGTTGCAACCAAAGATTTCATCCCCCTGTGGGCTGGGGGTAGAACAAGTCCACCGTACCCCTGCGTGTCGTAGAAGGCGACTAAAATGGAACCCAAGATCACGGTCTGCTAGTGTGCCAAGGGTCTGCATGGCGGAGGGTTTTTGGTCCGTCTTTAACACTGACAACTTCAACACTACGGTTTGCAAGTGTGCCTACGGTGTGTATGGTGGGCAGGTTTAACACCCATCGCAAGCACTAGTCATAAAGAGGTGAAGGGACATCCAGACAAACTGGGCCCGGGATGGCTGCTTAGAGGATGTTTGGCGGTTTGAATCCCCTTTTGGGTTTGATGCCAATTTGCCCATTCTAGCCACTGGGCTTTTCATCCTCATCCCCAGCATGTTGGCCGTGTGCTGCAACCTAGTAATCCATGGAGGCGGAGATTCTGGCTTTCAGGCTTTGGCTCCTTATTCCGGAGGACGGATGGCCTGGGCGAGCCAGCCTAAGGTCAATCGGCTATGACCTTTCGGGTCCTGTCCATGTGGGGAGGCGGCTTGTGCAGTATCCATCTGCATCACGGACCCGAACTGTTTGGGTTATAGACGGAGGTGGTGTGTACGGCTTCCTTGGTGGCCTCGCCTCTCGGCATGCTTAGGCTGCCACCTTACCGAGATAGACGGCGGTGTTAGCTTCCTGGTGCAGGGCCCTGGATTTGTGGCTTCCGGCCCTGCATCACCTGAGTGCCGCGCGGGGCTTTCTTTTCTGGAGAGCGCACCGCCGCGATTTCTTTTTTGCTTTCAATGGCAACTTCTCCCCCCCCCCCTTCCCCGTAAAAATTTCTTCCACCCAAAATTCTTCCCCTCCTTGCCACACTAGCAAGCGCCAGAGGAGGGAACTTGAGATGGTTGGGCCTGGTGCCCAGTTACCAGACCTTAGTAAGAGTCGGGACCAAGTCCCGAAGTTACTGGAGGTGACATGCGAGGACCGAGATGTTACGCAACTCGGTCCATTCGCTGTCCACAAAGCACTAACGGGGAGCTGTGGTTCGGATCTGAAGAGTGTCTCTTGGCTCCGTGCTGGGGAATACCTTGTGGATGTAGCGGACGATGCTCAGGCAAAGAGGCTTTTGAAGGCGAGTGCACTGGGGTTATGCCCGGTGCGTGCGAAGCCGCATCGTACCTTGAATAGCAGTAAGGGGGTCGTGACGTGCTTTGATTTGAGGGGTCTCAGTGATGATGTCATCCTGGTCGAACTCAAGTCACAAGGCGTTACGGCCGTTGGGCGTTTGACGCGGAAAGGTGACAATGGTGCTCAGCCAACTGACACCTTTTTCTTGACCTTTGATTCGCCAGTTGCACCGCAGCACATTACTGCCGGTTACCTGCGGTTGAAGGTCAGATGTTACGTCCCAAAACCGATGCGGTGTTACCGCTGTCAACGCTTTGGTCATACCAGCGGTTCGTGTAAGGGTAAGCCAACCGTGTTGGCTGTGCTCAGGCAGCCCGAAAGGGCACTGATTGTGCTGCCACAGAGCGGTGCGTCAACTGTGGTGGTCAGCACCAGGCCTCTTCACGGGACTGCCGTGTTTATGTAGAGGAACGTCGTGTTCAGGAATTGAAGGTAAAGGATGGGCTTTCCTAGTTGGAGGCCCGGAAGAAAGTCAAACTATCGATGCCGATGATGGTGCGATCTTTAGCGCAGGTGTGCAGTGCACCATTCCCTGGCCCAGTTAGTGAGTCTGCTGATTTGGCGGATTTGCGAGCAGAGCTCAGGTCTTTGACGAGGACGGTTGGCATGCTTGTTACTTTGTTGACCCAGCAATATCCATCTTTGTAGGGTCTTTTGGGCCCTTCGGACCCGATTGATGCCGTGCCGTCGACGTCTGCCCAGCCTGCAAATGCTTCTGCTCCTGCTATTGTTCCTGATGCTCTTACCGTTCCCAGGCAGGTTAAGGCTTTGGCTAAGCCTCCGTCTGCCCGGAGTGCTCCACAGAGACATCGAAGAAGAAGGCTCTTCCTGGTAAAGCCTCAACACTACCCGTGAGGATGTCGCCACCAGGAGAGCCGATAAAACGGTTGTTGAACGGCCAGCTTGCTGAGGGGTCCATTGCGTCCGCTCAACATCTTGATGCTACTTTGCCCATGGAGCTGGAAGAGATTTCCTGTTCTAATTCTACGGAACTTTTTCCTCCTTCCGAGGACAATTTCGTTCTGAACCTTACTCCATCTTTTGATTCGGGTGAGGATTCGGATCTTTTCGGGTCGCCCACAGGAGGAGTTGAGAAGGATGATTCAGTCTTAAGCCCACCCTAATGCCTGCGCATTCCATCGTTCAGTGGAACTGTCAAAGTTATCGGACCCATGCAGAAGAGGTGCGGCTGCTTTTGTCGCATTGGCGACCTCTGTGCTGCAGCCTTCAGGAAACTTGCTTTAAGGCGTCAGATAATCCGGTTGTTCGGGGTTACTCTGTCTACCGGCTGGATGCAGACCCTGTGCCACGTGCACATGGTGGTGTTGCAGTGCTGGTTCAACACTCTCAGTCACATGCTTCTGCATACTAGACTTCAGACAGTGGCAGTTAGGGTTTCTTTCCACTTTGATGTTACCGTCTGTTTGCTTTATTTAACACCGGATGAGGTCTTTAGGGTTGGTGACCTGGAGGACCTGGTCCGCCAGCTTCCTGCCCCTTTCCTCTTGCTGGGCGACTTAAACAGCCACCACGTCCAGTGGGGAGGAGCTACTACTGACAACAAGAGGAGGATCCTTGAGAAGTGGATGCAGAGGGGGTACGTCTGCATCCTGAACGATGGAGCCATGACACACTGTAACCTGGCCACGGGCAATTGATCAGCGGTGGAGTTAGCGTTCTGTTCGCTAGCCATCCCAGTTCACTTCACTTGGGCTGTCACTACTGATCTGCATGGGAGAGATCACCTCCCCATTGTGTTGTCCACAACACAAGAGGGTTCTGTGGCTTCCAGGCCAGTCCGGTGGGCGCATAAAAGAGCTGAGTGGTCAGCCTTTGCTGGGGTTGCTGTATTTCAGCATGCGGTTGAGGACTTTTCTGATGTGGATGAGATTTCCACTCATTTCACTGATGTGGTCCTTGCTGCTGATCATGCTACTATCCCGCGTACGTCCACGCAGCCGAGACGAGTACCTGTTCCGTGGTGGACACCAGCTTGCGGATAGGCCATTCAGGTTCCTGGATTGCTAATATTTCGTCAATCATGCGCTCTACACCTTCTCGGCAAGTGTGGAGGAAGGTGCGCCAGATCTAGGGGAAGCACGCGCCTTCCCCGGTGTCGCAGTTAAGGGTAGCAAATGCCGTGATCTCTTCTGTGCTGGATATCGTTGATTGTCTTGCGTCTGCATTTGCGCAGGTCTCGAGTGATGACCATTATAATCCTGGTTTCCTCGGGATTAAGCGTGGAGCAGAGGCTCACTCTCTTCACTTTCGCTCCGACGGGCTAGAGGAGTACAATTTACCGTTTACCAGGCAGAAATTTGTTTCAGCATTGTCCAAGTCGCATGACTCCGCCCCAGGGCTTGATGATGTTCACTATCAACTGTTGAGACATCTGCCTCTTGCCTCCCAGCAGTTCTTGCTAGGGATGTTCAACCGTGTGTGGGCAGAGGGCTCTATTCCAGCTGCGTGGAGGACAGCAGTGGTCATCCCGATTGTAAAACCGGGCATAGACCCGACTTCTCCTTCCAGTTATCGCCCAATCGCTCTGACTAGCTGTGTCTGTAAACTTATGGAACGGATGGTCAGTGAGCGGTTGGTCTGGGTGTTGGAATCACGGGGATTCTTATCTGCGTCCCAGTGTGGCTTTCGACGGTTTCAGTCAACTATCAATCATCTAGTTGCCCTTGAATCAGATGTGAGGCAGGCTTTTCGTCTGCGTCAACATCTGGTTCACGTTTACTTTGACTTGGAGAAGGCTTATGATACGACCTGGCGTTACGGGATTCTCCGTAATCTCTATGACTGCGGCATGAGGGGACGGATGCCACTGTTGCTTTCCGGTTACCTCTCAGACCGTTCTTTTTGCGTTCGTGTCGGGGCGACTCTTTCACCCCCTTTTGTCTTGGAGAATAGTGTGCCTCAAGGAGGTGTTCTTAGTGTCATCTTGTTTGCTATAGGGATCAACCCCATTGCTCAGTAAGCTGCTGTTCCCCAGTCATTGTTTGTTGATGACTTTGGCCTGCGCTTTCGGGCAGCTCGCATGCAGACCTGCGAGTGGCAGCTACAGCTAGCGATTAACAAGGTCCAGACCTGGGCGGTCAGTAATGGTTTCCGGTTTTCTCCGGACAAGACTGTGTGCGTCCACTTTTGCCACCAACGAACATTGCACCCAGATCCTTGCCTGTACTTGAGACAGGTACAACTTCCTGTTGTCCCACAGGCACGTTTCCTGGGTCTGGTGTTCGATTCCAGGTTGTCTTGGCTTCCACACTTGCGCCAACTTAAAGACAAGTCTTTGCGGATGCTTAACATCTTGCGGGTTCTGTCGGGCACTTCATGGGGTGCCGACCGCACTGCCGTGTTGGGCCTCTACTGAGCCCTTGTCCGCAGCAAACATGATTATGCGTGTATGGTGTATGGTTTGGCTAGTGACTCCACTCTCCAGATGTTGGACACTGTGCATCACAGTGGCCTGAGTCTGGCGATTGGGGCATTTTGGACGTCTCCACTGGTCAGCCTTTATTCTGAGGCCTCGGAGCCTCCTTTGGCCATTCGTCGGCGACAGCTTGCCATTCGTATGCTGTGCGTTTGCGTGCTGTGCAATCCAGTCCTGCTTGGTCCAGGCCAGACTTGCGGGTCGGTAGACGCAGGGTGGGTAAAGGTGATTTCCGCGATAGGCTCCAGCAGTCCTGTCAGGAAATAGCCTTTGAAATGCCCTGCGTCTTGAGGCTTGGGGGGATGCCAGTGGCCCCTTGGCTTGTCCCCAGTTGCGTTTTCATTTTTGCTCTGGCGTCCCTCCCAAAGGGTTTTACTCTACCAGCAAGGTACTTACAGGAGTTCAGGCGGCTGTGTTCTCAGTACACCGGTTGTCAGCGGATGTTTACTGATGGGTCGAAATCAGACGTTGGCGTGGCTTGTGCTTGTGTGTGTAAGGGAGTGACGGTTGCCCATCGCCTTCCATCAGGTTATTCTGTGTTTTCTGTGGAGCTTTTGGCTCTCGGTTTGGCAGTGGAATGGATCCTTGACCTTCAAGGCACCCATTTCATTATCTTCATCACGACGTGTCCAAGCTTTGATTTCCCGCTTGCCTGGCCAGCGGAAAACCATTCTTTTCTGCTGGATCCCGGGCCATGTTGGGATAGGTGGAAATGAGAAAGCGGATTCTGCAGTGAAAGGGGCCCTTTCTGGTCCTCTCGGAAGGTATCTCAGCCTTGTTCCCTCAGACGCCTTTCCAACTCTGCGTCTGAGGTTACACGCTTTTTGGCAAGCCTTGTGGGACAGACAGGACGGTAATAAATTACGAGCTATTAAAGGCACTGTTGAGGAATGGCCATTGGCGTGTCGCCGCAGTCGCTGTGAGGAGGTGGTGTTGGCCCGTTTGCGCATTGGTCACGCTCGACTTACTCACTGATTCCTTTTGTGGGGGTTGACCCTCCTGAATGTTATTGGTGTCGATGGCCACTTACGGTCCGGCACTTCTTTGTCGATTGTCGCCATCTTGATGGTGTTAGTCGTCGTTTCTGTCTTCCGCATGACATTGCGCGTCAATTGTGCGACAAGACTGTCCTCCTGTCCGATGTTTTTTAATTTTGGCAGGAGGTACAGATGTATGACAAGATTTAGATTAGGGTTTTGAATAATATCTCTGTAATGTGTGGTGCAGTGGCAACCCGGACCACTGCACTGTGACTGAGGTTAGTGCTAATGACCAAGGTGTCGACGCGCCATTAAGCCTCAATCCCCCACCCCCAAAGACTTCAAGCAAAAATGTCTTGAACAATCAATACTGGTCTTTAGATTTATTGTAAAAGCCTGGACGAACTAAAAACTTATCTGTAACGAAGGATAAAATAAGGACATATTAACGTTGCCGTAGATTGCGTAAGAATAAAATATTGCACGTTATGTTTACGCAACAATACGAGCATCACGAGCTAACAGGGTTTTTGTTAATAACTCAAAAATAAAATGCTTCGCGTTATGTTGTTTTTGTAACAACGACCTTCGGGAGTTTCTGCATGACTAAATGTTAACGAAATCTTGAAACGTTAAGGGGAAGGAGCAGGGATAAACAAAACAACTGAAGGGGATGCGTTGATTGAGTTAGCAAAGCGAACGAAATCAGCAATTGTTAGCTAGTGTGTGCACAAATGGGATTGAAGCCACTTAAGTATAAACTAAGCCATGGCAATTTGGCTTATCTTACAGCTAATTGGCAATGGTAAATTTGAAAATTATAAATGTGCAAATTTATAGAAATAAAATTCCCCTAGAAAAAAGGTACAGATGAAGATAAGACACTATAACCTTACGTACGTTCACAGTCCTATGAAAGTTGTGATATGCACCCAAAACCAAAACTGGTAGAAAAACCCGCCAAGTTTCCAAAAACGATCGGCCTTTGAAGGTAGTGATATCATTCAACCAAGGAAAGGCCGCCAAGGTCAATCCTATTAGCCAAGTCAATCGCACCCAATAATACATTTCACGTTAAATGAAAACTTGAAGATTGCTACAGCGATTCTTCAAGTTTTCATTTAACTTTTGAACTATTAGTCGGTGCGATTAACTTGGCTAATAGGATTGACCTTGGCGGCTTTTCCTTGCTTGAATGATATCACAACCTTTCAAAGGCCGATCGTTTTTGGATCCTAGTTGGGATACATCTCTATCCGAAAAAAACATTTTCGTGTATATCGGGTACACCCAGTGGCGTGGTGGCCAGTGTGGGTCACAAACGGGCCTTGGCACCCCTGGCTCCCCAGTCGCAGTTTAGCCATATGTTATACAGCTCTTTTTTAATAAAAAAATTAATAATTAAATGTATCTTTAACATGCCGTTACAATTTTTCAACGTTTCCTAGTTCTGCGTGACAATAAAAGTTTATCGTCAGTGCAGTAGATAAAATGCGTGACCAGAACGTAGTGCTGCTGGCTCTTCCTCTTTCCAGCCACAGCAGAACAGGTCACGCCATGCTTTGGGGTTCTTAAAAACGTCAGAATCGCCAAGTATAATACGTATTTTTTTTCCTCGACATCTGTTTGAAGTATCATAAAGCTAAAATCTGTTCAATGTTACTTGCGACAATGACTACACGTAAGCTATTTTTTTTTAATGTTATTTTCAATGAAGTAGAACGATAGCTGACGTTGCTATTAATGGTAATACGTTAATACCAATCTTGCATGCCAAAATCTCGTTGCTGGCACATTTATGCAACAAGACACTTTGGCTCATCAAATGCTATATCCTGTCGCTATATCCTGTCGTTATGTATTTACGATGAGTTTCCCAGTTTCTGCTAAAGGAATTCAACAATGCATAAACAAATGTATTATAAATAAAAACTAGGATAAAAAACGAAGTACAACAATTTTAAATATTGCTGCAACATTGTCATTTCTTGCTATTTCAAAATATCTGCCCATTCTCGTACAAAAACCAGCTTCTAGCCCTGATCAAACGACAGTGAAAAATGTGTCTCTCAGCGAGAATTCAAAACCCAACAAAATGTCCATTTCGGGTTTGACAAATCAAATACAAAGCATCGAATGCTGGCATTCAGAAATCAGTCTGCCATTTTGTACAAAGTAGGAATAAATTTCTAGTTGTCATAAATGGATGACGTCATGTTGCGGGCTTAGTACTTCGTACCACACTCTGCGAGGAAAAGATCTCCGTATGCATCATTGCCATTGTTACTAGGTATAGACAAATCGAAAGCCACATAAAGCCACATAAGTAAAAGCGCGAGGGAGTGAAACTTTACTCTACGAATTGTTGCATACGCACGCTCGAACTGATGTGTATTTGGAGTTTAACAGATTACTATACTAACTACTATCTAATAGCTGAAAGGATAGATAGCTAAGCGGTTAAGACCCAAATTTTAGGTGAATCGTGCAGTTCTGGAAAAAAAGTATGACAATGTCAGAATGTCGTTACTATGGCTAATGAAACTTTTTTTGATATGGTGCCCACATGTATGACTTCCGGTTTGTCCTCATTATGTCATCAAAGATGGCCACCACAGATTCACTATAGAGATTGATGTCAACAGCTGTATCTCGATAACCAGCAGACCAATTTTGATTTTCTATAGCTCGTTGAAATGATAATTTTGTAAGCCACAAATAAGTTCCTACGACACATTAACAGAACTTGGATAGGTTAGGGGGTACAGCTCATAGACCATATTTTTAAGTGACTTTCAATAGGTATTTTGACTTTTGAATTAAAATAACGGCCAAACTAGCTAATAAAAAACATTCAGCCCTATCGTAGGAATTGTTCCAAATTTTGCTCCCTTTCCAACAAGTCCTAACGATGTTAAAAAGATGGTATTGTTGCCGAATTATCGCAAGTTGTAGAATATGCTTCACATCATTCCATACTATAGTAAGTGGCTAGAAGGTTGAATTGTTCACTTTGGTAAGGATGCGCATGAAAGGTAACTGGAAAATATAGCTATGATAGCAAGTTCAAACACCAGCCCGACCCTCCCTGAGAGGGGAAGGGGTGATTTGCCCCCTTCCCAAAAAAAAAACTTTTTTTTTCTGTAACTTCTTAACCGTCCACAAATCGAAAGAATAATGTGAAGTGGTAAGGATCAGCACTTAATTCTAAACAGGAAAGGTGATATACATCTTTTATCTAAAATCAACCGTATATTGAATCCCAAAATCGTATTTAAAGTACATCACTCTTAATTCTCACGAATACTTTTTTTCAGTTAGCTGTTAATAGCGATTTTCGTGTTCAAAGTGCTCTTGCGACCTCTCTAATAGCCGTGAAATGGACATGCTTAGGATTTTCTGAAAGGTGGGGATCTATTTTTTCGATCAATCTTAACGAAATTGTTTCACTTGTATAGGGACCATCCTACGTCCATTTAAAGGTGAAGAGGTAATGGCGTAGCAGCGAAAGTGTATGTTGATTTTTGAATTCAAAGTGCCCTTGCGATCCGTCTAATAGCCTGAAATGGGCATACTTAGGATATTCTGTAAGGTGGGGATGTATTATTTCCATCAATCCTAACCGAATTGTTTAGCTTACCTTCCAACGCCCGTTTAACAGTGTTGCTGTAATTGTTGTATCGGCTAGTTTCAATTGCAAAGTGCCATTTTTATGCTCATGTTTGTATGTGTGTATAAGAAACAATTTCGGTTAGGGTTAATGGAAAGAATACATCCCCACCTTTCAAAAAAATCCTAATCATGTCCATTTCAGTCTGTTACAGGGCTCGCAAGAGTACTTTGAATTCGAAAATCACCATACGCTTTTGCCGCTGTACGCCATTAGCTATCAATTTTAAATGGGCGTAGGACTGTCCCTATCCAAGTTAAACAATTTCGGTTAAGATTGTTGGATAAAATAGGTCCCCATCTTTCAGAAAATTCTAAACATGTCTATTTCGGGCTACAGGGCTCGCAAGTGTGATACCACGTATTATAGCATTCCAGAGACCCTAACACTTAACCTGTGCGGTTGTATTATTGTGCCATGGGACCGTTTTCGTTAGTTGTGATTTTATCTTTCCAACGAGCTATTAAAAATTAAAATCGGTTCACTGGTTACAAAGATACACATATTTTTAGGGTTAAATCGTCATCTTCCATGACATAATAACGATGAACCGGAAGTGACGTCAGTGGGCACCATATCAAAAAATGTAATTGTTTTGCTATAAAATACATTCTTAAAATTTCACGTTTATTTCCGGAAGTACATGGTTTTTACCTCAGCCGCTAGACTAAGACAAGTGTGGACACTTGTCAACAGACATTTATTGTGATGGCAAACACACGCTTATAATATATTAGCGACATTACATACAGATTCATGCTTGGCAGAGACAAGTGTATGCAGACAAGATGGTGTATGCATTATCGAATCAGGTCATAGCAACACAAGTGCAAGGCTGAGTTAATCAATGGCTGCGTGCAAGCAAGGTGCACACACCAGTTTAGCTGGGAAGAGGCCATTTTCCCCTAAAAATGTAGGCCAGTTAAATTACATCAAATTGACTAGTGTGTCCGTTTTTTACCAATTATTATTCAGAATTTTTAGCTTTACAATTTAATCAGCGCAAAGTATTTTAAGCACAATGCTTTTCATTTTATTCTGCTTTTGTAATTTCTGACCGCATAATGTCAATGTGGTCAGCAAAAATCAATATAATTTAAGCTAACTGTCTGAAAAATTATTTAATGCCTTTTCTTTAAACTTATGACCAACTGTATCAGCATCAACCCTGTAATGGTCATAACCTGCAACATAAACCATGCAACTTTTCTTTTTATTGATACAAGCAAATTACAAACAAATTTAGAATTTGACAACAGAATCGACAAGATTTTTAAAGTTGAGCTGGAATTTTCAAATCTTGAAATCGAAATATGATTGTCAACAGGATTGTTTGCATAGGGCTATTATTGCTTGCAATAACGTCTTTGCGAGATTGCACAGTTTTGTTCAGATATGTCATTAGTCAACTGTCATCGCTTTATTTGATGCCTTTTAGTCACTCGCCTACGGTGCTCCATGAGCGATGATTTCCTCAACAGAGGAAATAAAACACATAATGGATTAGACAGAATAAGTAACAAATAAACAAATATTACGAGTTACGACAGTTTGTGTTTTAAAATCTCTAAAAAAGTCTGTCTGCCAGGCTACGAATAACGAATGACCAGCAGCACATGTTTCTAATGCTTAGAACATTTTAAAACCGAAGGCTAAACATGCTCACAAATAACTTGTTTACAAACATTTAGTCGGAAGTTCCTCTTCCACACGTAAAACCGTGGTCAATATTAAATTTTTAATTTATTAATGTGAAAAATCATAAATATTAATTTAAAGTGAGCACACAGAAAACTAGTTACGAACAAAAACATTACATCCTGTTACTGGCAGAACCACGCCGAAGGTTAAATTTTGGTACATTAGGATGAAGTCTGCCCAACACTGGTTCAGCTAACTATCTGAAGCATAGAAAAATATCGCATTAGCATTTTATTCAGGCAACAGAATTCAAAGGTGTAACTTAACTGGTTTAACTCTTTTACGCTTGTGACGGCGATTTGCTAGCAAAATTTCTGGACTTATTTTCCGTTTTGTACTGGTTTTGGTACAACCTGCGACTCCGTGTTTGGAAAGAGTAGGGGATGAATCAGAGTTTTGAATGTCGGCAATACATTCGGGACTAATGGGCCTTGTTGATTTCGGCCAATGAATTTGCAACGTGAATCTGCTTCAATAAGTCAAGACAAGTTCGAACTTCTCATCCAAGGGCGTCGATTTTTCTAAAGTTGTCGGGGGGACATAGTAGTAACGCCAACCACCTCCAGTGTGTGTGTTTG
This sequence comes from Lithobius niger, assembly GCA_023313725.1. Taxonomy (NCBI): domain Eukaryota; kingdom Metazoa; phylum Arthropoda; class Chilopoda; order Lithobiomorpha; family Lithobiidae; genus Lithobius; species Lithobius niger. The sequence goes on along the minus strand of JAHWFP010155386.1, from coordinate 5,106 downwards.
GAGGGGGGGGGGTGAAGAAAATGAAAATTTACTGTTAAAATATGTGCTACTTTAACAGAAGCCCGACGAATCCAGCGAAGGGGTCAGGGGAGCACTGTAAGCTCCCCCTGCGGGGTCCAGGGCGGAAGCTGAAGCATTATATGCTATTTGAGAACCTATGTTCGGATTTCCGAGGCACGTTTGAAACCCATTGTTTAGCAAACTTCAGATGATTTTCGTAAAAATCCTTTAGCATGAGAGGTCGTAAAATCCTAATTGTTACCAAAATTCCGTTTTTTTTTATACATTTTATTTACAAATTAAATTCCCTGATGAATTAATTTTTTTAAATATTATCTAGACACACGCTAGTGTGTCGCGCCAAGTTAGGCAACAATCATCACAACAAACATCACATCAATTCAATTGTCGAGGTTGTAAACCATTGTAGCGCGGCGCCATAGCGTCAGTGTCTTATATCTTGAAGCATAGTTGGGCACATTTCAGGTATTTGGGGAATCTGGCTGTTGCAAACATAGGGCCTTAGGGCTTGGGGCAGATGACCAGGAGTGGTTAACGCTCGTAAACCCTTTGAACCCTTTGAGGTATTTGGGTGAAAATAATAATGCGGTACAAAAGCTTAAATTGTGTTGAAATCAAGAGCACTGCCCCACCTGACAAACATTAACTCGTGTAGGAATGCCAGCTAAGCTGCTTTCAATGCAAAATCTGACCCTCAATAACGTTGAAAATGTATAACTATAACTAGCTACTAGCTAGCTAGCTAATTCTAGTCCGCTCATCCCCATGTTAATTTCCATAGGGTGATTATTCATCGATACGGAGATAACGGGAAGGCTTACAGCTATGAAATTGAACGAATTGCTGCAGTACGATACGAACTGCGTACCTATTATGGTTTGGAGCTTAGGGGTGTAACGGGGATGGCGGGGGATGGCACGTAAATACAAAAATATTGTTATAACCATTGTTAGTATTGTCGGCATCGTCTCTCATTGGACAGCCAAAGTTCGGACAATGACAACGTGTATACTGACGTGCGTGCCAAGACACACACTAGTGTAACACGATAAATCTAAACAACGTTGCCAAAGAAATTGTATTCACATCCAATTCACGAAAAATGAACCCACTCTAAAAACAAAGCAAAATAAACGAAGCCAAAAACTGGTGAAGAGGCCACCAAGTTGAAAGTGGTTTGGCCCTTCAAAGGAATGATATCAACACACCAAAACTAACGAAATAAAACTAATTACAACAAAATTAAAACCAAACCAAAAACCTATAAAGAGGTGAAGTTCTTGTTGACGTGCCACTTTAATACACATCTGCACGGTAGTGGAGTTGAGTCAAATACACAATTTAAAAAAAAAGGACTGATATCATATCAAAAACCAAAACTGGTAAAAGGGGCCGCCAAGTTCCGAATGGTTCGGCCCTTCAAAGGAGTGATATCAACACACCAAAACATTCGCCAACTTAATGGCACCGAATAATACTTTGGACGTTAAATGAAAACTTGAACATTGCTACCAAAAGTAGCAATGTTCTCGTTTTCATTTAACCTTCGAACTATTAAGCGGTGCGATTAACTTGGCGAATGTTTTGGTGTGTTGCTACCACTCCTTTGAAGGGCCGAACCATTCGGAACTTGGTGGCCCCTTTTACCAGTTTTGGTTTTTGATATGATTAAATTAACGCTAGCTAACACTGAAAATTTAGGTTTGAAAAGTATTGTTGCTTACTTTTCAAATGGTGGAAGATTTAGCTGACGTTCCTGAATTAACTGAGAACTGAAAAAGAGGAAAAGAGCTGCTAGCAAATCAAACTGGCAACTTAGTCTTCGATTTTGATTCTTTGCTCGGTTTTTATGGAGTTAATTGGTATAGACTTCAACTGACGAAAACTTCGAAGGAAAGCTTAACAAGTTTTGTTCTGTACAAATATTATTTATCTGACGTTTCGGCTATAACTATACCAAGAACAAATTAACCACCAGGTGACGTCAGTTGGCGTTTCGTTGACAACCAAACAAAGTAATTTGAAATCGGTCACTCCTTTATCTTTCGTTTAGCTCTGTGTTTTCTTGTTTTAACTGGTTTCGCACTAAAATACATTTTCACTACATCGGCGGAAGTGGAAAAAAGCCTCACAAGCACTACATACCGAGTAGGGTTACGCAAACACAGTCGGAAAGTAGTTCGAATTAATAGACAGTAAATAAAGTTTAGATTAATGAAGCGATTAATAATGAAATTTATATGCTTCAGTTGCTTGTGTGGTGTTCATTTTTTTACCATAAAATTGTGTTACTTTAAATTAAAATTTTTATAGAATTAAAAATACCTGTTTTGCTGCATCGGAGTGATATGCTTACATCCTCCATTTACCGTTAAACCGTCACTTTTGTGACTTGGCCTTGCAACTTAAATTCTTAACTTCATTACTCCACTGTATTAAGAATTGATGAATCATAACATTTGATGACCTGATTAATGCAATTGGGGGAACCGAAAGTACATTTTCTTGTTTCAAACTCGACGTGGTAAGCGTCATAAATAGATACTCATTTACAGCTTTGCAGCCTATTTGCAGGTGGGGGGACGAACCCCTCAGTTTGAAAACGTAGGGAGGGGATGGTCCCCTCGTCCCCCCTGGATCGACGCCTATGTTCTCATCCTAGAAACAGTTTTGCTGGTGTTTCACGTGCGACTGTGTTAGGGCAATTTCTGCTAGCTATATGAAACTCATTTAAGTCCTGCTTAATAGTTTTGCCCTCTTTACGCGTGGTTTCAAATGCTTTCTTAAATTCGCATATGTATACTTCTCCGAATTCATTTTGTTTGAGTCATAAGATGCCCCAGGTAAATGTTGGATTCCACGGGTTTTAACAAATACCTGAAATTCGGCAGAAGTCCATTGTGGCCCATTGTCGGTCACGAGTGACAACATTTGCCCATAATCAGCCATGTAAAGCTCGAATACTTCAATGACCTTTTCAGATATAGTTTTTTCATGAAGTTTACAACTGGGAATTTACTATGAGCTTCCGCTATCACTATGAATGATAACCGTTTAACCAGGCCAAAGTCACACTGGACTCTAGTGATTTAAGAGGGTATTCCCATGAATGCTTAGGGCCAGCAGGTTTTTCATCTTTTTGCTCTTGACATAGCTCTTGACCTTTGATCCGAAATCGGCATCAATGCCAGGCCACAAGCATTTAATTTGCTCTAAAGATTTTATCGTGACAATCCCCAGGTGTCCACGTAGCTTAGGTGATGCACATAGCTTTATTGGCACGATAACTCGTAGGCCCCAAAACAAAGTGTTACGTTAAACAGAAATCTTTTTTTCTTAGAAAATTGGGCTTAATATCAGGTTCTTCAACCTTTTCAGGCCAATCATGCTTTACATACTTCAGCACCCTGACTAGAACTGGGTCTCTAACTATTGTTTTAATCAAAGTATCATTAAGCACTGGTAAAAGAATCAACAGATTGTAAATGTAGTACTTTGTAAGGAATTTCGTCTTCTAAGTCCTCAGCTTTTGCACTCCATGGTAATCTGGACAACATATCGGGTATTAAATTATATTTGCCAGGCACAAGCTGTAGCTCATAGGAATATCCATTGAACTGCATGGGATATATCTGGATTCGACTCGCAGCCATCAGTGTGATACCATTCTCGGGGCCAAAAATCCAAAGCAACGCTTTATTATCAAATTGAATGACAAATGGTTAGAGTAAAGGCACTGATGAAACTTCCTTAAGTCTACTCGCAATAAGCAGAATAAGTAAGTCTACTCAGAATAAGTCTACTCGCAATTCGACCAAGTAGCCCCCCCCCCCCCAAAAAAAAAAAACCCCAAGGGCTACTCGGTCGAATTGCGAGTAGACTTATTCTGCTTGTATAAGCTTCCTAGAAATGGGTTTGTCCTGACCATTTGGGAAAGTATGCAACAGGCATGGCCCCAGACCAAATGGACTCACATCTATGGCCAGTTTAAGCTTATACTTTGGGTTACAGTGAACCAAAACGTTTGATATTTTTAACAACTGCTTAACTTCAGCCATGGCGGTATCAGATTCTGGACCCCAAATCCACTTTTGCTTAGGGCTTTACAATTTAGTTATGGGAACTAATTCGTGTGCTAAATTAGGCAAATACTTCACATACTGGTTAATAAAATTTAATAAACTTTGTAATTGGGTAATGTTTCTTGGGTTAGGGGTATCAGTCACTGGTTCAATCAGTTCGAGTAAGTTTGTTAGCCCCTCCGAATTGATCTTACGACCAAGGTAGTTCAGTTCAGATTGAGCAATTTTGCACTTCCCCAGACCGAGCCGAACCCTAGAATTTGGAAGGCCGACAACAACTGGTTAAGACTATTGTCATGTTGAACTCCCTTACCGCTAACCAGGATATCGTCGTAAAAAGGGTCACAATTTTGAATGCCAATTGTTAGGCTAACCATTAAACGTTGAAAGATACCTGGACTACTAGCCAAACCAAATGGGCAACCCAAAAATTTGAACGAACCCAAAGGTGTGTTTATGACTAGGGCTTCTAGCGATTCTGAGTTTAACTCCTTCTGAATAAACGCGTCCTTAAGGTCAATTTGACTGAAAGTATCGCTCCCAGAGTGCTTACCAAACAATTCGGCAGCGGTGGGAACTGGATAATTGTTTATTTCTAGTTGCGAGTTGACAGTTGCTTTGTAATCGCCCATTATCCTAATTTCTCCATTAGCCTTATGTAAAACCACGATGGGCGTGACCCAATTGTTAGTGGTTACTGGCTCTATAATTCCCATTGCTACCAAGGGAATGATTTCAGCAATAACTTTCTCATTGGGAGTGAGTTGATCCGATCTTACCTTGCAATGAACAGGTACTGCATCAGGCTTTAGATTTGTTTTAGTTTTAAAATCTTTGAAGCAACCCAACCTTGTTTAAACAATTCAGGAAATTTTGCTGTCAAAATTTCCGGAGTAATAGCTGATCTATTAATTTCTAAGACTTCTTCATTCTGAATCCAGTTAATGTGTCTTAAAACCAAAGGATAGAACTGTTTAAGATTGTAACCAAAGATTGTTAATGA
>JAHWFP010155385.1:43926-63631 GCA_023313725.1 Lithobius niger | reverse complement strand
AATATGTTTTGTCCAGCCCTCTGTTAACCCTCTACAGTTTTTCGAAACAGGTCAGTTTAAGTTTAGTGGCCAGATGGCCTTGTTTAAGCCAATAATGTGCTTTTAACCCAGTGGGCCATGAAACTGGTTTCTCATTGGGACTTGGAGCCTTGCTCTGAGGAAGGAGCTTCACTTTTGCTCTGTAAGCTGCCAGAGAGATGTTGTATGCATGGTTAAGGCAGCCATGTTGGTAGAAATGTGCCCTAGCAATTTAGTTTCTGATTTGAAGCCTTTTAATGGATTGTACTAATAACAAGAAGTTATCTAGTGGTATAATGGATGTACCTACAACAAGAAATATCATGTATAATAAACAAGTAAGTTTATTACCAAAAACCACAGTGAATTTTATTGCCCATGACAGTGTGTGTTACTGAACTGATATGTCATTTAGCCAAGCCCTATTCTGATAAGCCTAAATATATTCTTATGAACTCTTCCATTGTTTTTGGCAACTCCATATTTTCGTAGTCATTAGATTACCTAAAATAACATGCAGCATTGCAAAGCAAGGATGAATGTCCAGGGACAGTGATTTTCCACGATTGTGCGATTTACAAAAAATCGCGTAATCAAAAATAAGCCTTCAGAGTTAAAATTTCTTAGTGTTATGATGACCTTGCCATGTGACGGATCGTTTTGCGTGGCGCAGAATTCGCGTAATGACAAAATTCCCGTGGAAAGGCAACATCTTCGTGGAAACTCGCGTATTTTTCAGATTCACAAAACTTCGGAGGTTTATTTTGAGACGACAGAAAAGTTTTTATTCGCAGCGCGAGCAACAAACCTTCTCCGAGCGACACAACACTGAATGCCGTTTGACTTCCGTTTTAGCGCTTCCACTTTAGGCCTAAACGGCGCTAGTAACGATGTATGGATTGAGCAGAATCAACCCGGAATAGATTTCTGAACGCCGCTACCGCTTCCTCGTTAGGCCTAAACGGTGCTAGTAGCGATAAGGATTGTGCAGAATTTACCCGGAATAGATTTTTGAGTGTTGCGTCGGTCTTCCGGTTTACCGCTTCCTCGCCTAACTTGCCATCACGTGTGTTTTGCTTGTTTTTCATCCAACGATGAAGCGATCACGCCCGTCAAGAATGCTGTAAGCACATTTGCCTGTAAATATTTCAGCTGCCAATCGAGTGAAATATCCCGAACAACTCTATGAAAGTGATGGATTGCGTCAATCGATCATCTTCAACTACACATGAACAAAAACCATTTGTTCTCCAACAAATCACATTTAGAAATCGAAGCACGTGCTGCCCGAACGAGTTCCGAAGCAAGCGCTGGTGCCCATAGAGGATAAAAACGACAAGCAACATTGGGTGAATCGTTTTCCGCAGCAGTAAAAGCCAGTGACCATCGTGCTGAAGTAGCATCCGACTTCATAAAAGCCTGTGCTGCTGTTAACATCCCATTACAAAAAGTGAACAATCCTATATTTCGTGAGTTTCTCGTAAAGCACGTGCGGGATGGTGGTGCAATAGCTTTGGCTCCAACTCTCCGACAACACATTGATAAAATGGGCATGCACGATCAGCATAAACTAAAAATAAAGGCTTTAATTTCCAGCACTCAAACCGTATCTATCATTACGGATGAAACGCAAGATGCAAAAGGTCAGTTTGTAATGAACATTCTCGCTGTGCCGTGTTTACCAACGATTTTCAGCCAACAACTTGTTAACGTTAAAGAACTGTTAAGCCCAGAGCCAGACGATGAAAATGAAGACATTGGTGAATGCTGCACAACAAAATCTTTCTTAAAACCATTGCTATTAGATACAGTTTTCCTAAATGCTGTTAATTCATCGACAGTGGCAGAAGCAGTTATAAAAGTGCTATCAAATAACGACATTGACTTTGATGCAGTTGTTGGCTTCTTAAGTGACAATGCTAGCTACATGATGAAATGTTTTAGAGAAATTTTGTTGCCAGTCTGCTCAAATTGAGTGCACGTCACTTGCTGGTCCACATCTTAAATTTGGTTGGCGAGACTTTAAGGGAAAATTTTGAAAATGTCGATAGCTTTGTAGCCCTTATGAAGAAGTGCTTCAAAAATTCAGGTGGACAGAAACGCTTTTACGTGTCTTTTCTTAACGAACAAGGAGCATCGAAGGTCCGTGCACCACCAAACCCTGTCATTACCAGGTGGAATTCCTGGTTTGAGGCCGTCGCTCAGCACAAAGAATTTTTCGAATTCTACAAAGCAATGATGGAGGCAATGGCTGACGAGAGTGCTGACACACCAACTCCAGTGAGAGCAGTTCTCGAACTAATCAACGATATCCCTCATTTGGAATTGCAATTACGCTTTATTGCTGTCAAAAGCAAGCGAATTGTACAATTCATAAAAGTTGTGCAAAACCAGGATATACAGGTGCACTCAATTTACGATGCAATGAACGATTTCTTAACTTGGGCCAAAGATTCGACGGCAGCAGACTACACAAAGCTAGTAGAAACGCAAGGATTTTCCAAGAAGCATGCCAAAGGAGTGGGTGCAATGATGGTAGCCTGCATGAAGGCATGTGACGCCAAGCTTCGCAGTTACATGGAAGGAAAACAACCTGGGATCGAGTTTCTGAAAGCTGCAAGAGCATTCAATCCACGACAAGCCTTCCTGTTCGAAGGAAAACTTGAAGAGATTTGCGAGTGCATTCCATACATGCGAGTTGTAGGCAAGGAACGCGAGAAAGGAGACGCATGCGATTTGAAGGGTCAGTTTGCGGTCTACGTCCAAACTGCCTCAGAGGCGGTCGGGTCGGGTCGGGTCGGGTCGGGTCGGGTCGGGTCGGGTCGCCCGCCCGGGCGCGCGCGCGCGCGTGCGTGCGTGCGTGCGTGCGTGCGTGCGTATGTGTGTGTGTGTGTGTGTGTGTGGGGTAGGGGGAAGAGTGAGGGGGTTAGATGGGAAATGGGAGGGAAATCTTGTCATCAAATGAGTCCCCCGAATAATAAGCTGCAAATCCAAGGAATATCGGTAAACATCTACAAATCGTGAATTAAACATCCGGCAAAAAAGTTTCATCTACTGGCCAGATATGGCAATGATATCTGTTGAAATGCGTCAGCTTCTGGGGCTCTACCCCAGACCCCCTGGCTGAATATAAGGGGCCCCCAACCCAGAGCTTAGCCACCCAGGCCCAAGGCTGCTCAGTCCGACCCTGTGCAAAGGATGCCCCATAATCTGCTGAAGCGCTTGTTGCAGAGTGCCTTCTTTGCAACCCATGAAGGCACTAAAGGTTATTTAAAACTAGATTCTTTAAAAGCAATATTTTTGCCAGTTTCTAGTATGCTACCGTGAAGAAGTTATATGTATTAGTACGTTATATGCACAGTCAAATGGTCCAAGATGCTCTAATTTATTGAAAGAGGTGTCTTTTGTTTCAGAACCAATTTATATTTTTCGTTTGGCAAGAGATTCTTTTCTTAGCTTACATTTATTGCCAGGAGAGCACTGCCTGTGACATTCTCCAGAACTTCTGCATTCATAATTTGCCTTAGACATTGTAATACAAGATCATTTAGTTTGTATATAAAGTATGTGCACCAAAGTAACTTAATTCTTTCTGTAAGAGTATCGTCAGAAAATTACTGAAGAATTCACAGCAGATATCAGAACCTGAATTATCGGAAAAGAAGAAGAAACCTTGAACACTGTAATAATTCTCGTGTAACAATCTGATTGGCTTAGATTTCTTAGTTCAGATTGTATTCTGGTCTGCGTCTGTACTGAACTTTACAAACTTCAGAATGTGATGCATTTTAAACTTTTTAAAAGTAGGAAAAGGACATTTCTTAAAAAGTAGGACAAAAGTAGGACATTCACCAAAAAAGTAGGACAAAAGTAGGACATTCACCAAAAAAGTAGGACAAAAGTAGGACATTCACCAAAAAAGTAGGACAACTGGAAGGCCTGTAGTAGCCACCCATGTAGTTTCAGCAGTTGCGGTCATTGGTGAAACCTGGTCACGCGATGCTAGGAGAGCAAGTCCGCGATTTATGGGAAGCGGCGTAGCAGGTAGATGAGAAGGTCCAGTAACAAAGGGAACCATTCAGCTGCCGGCCAATTTAATGCTATTAGGATGAACAGGCCGGGTGATCGAGCAATCTTGTTAAGGAAGAGAGGGAGAATTTTGAACGGTGGAAAAAAGTACCGAAAGAGGCAATCCTAGGGAAGGGTGAGGGCATCCACTGCCCACGCCCGGTTATCCGAGACTGGACTGACGAAATGGCGAAGTTTGGCATTGTGCCTCGTGGCGATGAGGTCCACTATCGGATGGCCCCATACGTTGAAAAGAGATTCGAAAATGCATGTCTTGAGAGCCCATTCGCTCGTGGATAGGGAACGGCGAGCCAGGGAATCTGGGAAGGTGGTCATTATCACAAAGGACTTTAGAGGGGACAGAGACTATACAGAGAATGTAGAGAGCAGTCCCAAAGCCCATTTTCACATGTGCTGTTAGAAATTTGGAACGGCGGTAGGTATCAAAATTCTTTGGGTTCGCAGTCCCATCCCCTTTTGGACAAAAGAAAGCAGTTTCTCGACCAGGACGTGGAGGAGGCGGTTCTTTGTCAAGTTCTAAGGGGTCGCTTTTCCGTAAAAGGAGACCACCATTACGAAGCAAGCTTGTCAGCAGGGTATTGGATTGTCCAAGGACCGCTTGTTGGCAAGAAAGGCAGTTGTGCAGCCCAAAACCAAAACCAGTGGAGATACTAGGTTCTTGCTAGGTTCGGTCATTGGAGGCGAAGGCTTGTAAAGTAAGCAATCCGGGATCATCTCCTCGACAGTTTTGAGAAGATCTGGCAGAGGAATTTCCGAAAGATCCGGGTTGTGTGAAGGATGCAGCAAAATGGGCATGTCGGGAAGCGAGGTCATCAGAAGTGACCGATCGCTGGTCAGCTTCGCATCGCCGGCCATCGACCCGGAATTGTCAGAGTCCGCAATAATGATGGGTCGTGAGGATTGAACAGCAAGTGGTTGAACAGGTCAGAAGGCCGATGGTCTTGAAAGTTGAGCAGGTAGATGTCGAGAATAGGAATAGCTAGGGATGTCAAAAGAAGAACGCCTACCCATTGGAAGAAGGAGCCACCCAATTATGAGTATACCGAGTTGGCAGTACTCATTCAGGAGAAGCCGTTCGCTTACGGCTGAAGGAACGAAGGGCTTTGTCCATAAGCTTGTAAAGCTTTTCCCTGGAAACTGGTTCGTTTGGACGGTAAGCACTAATTGACGGAAGCGGACTGGACGACCGTTGTGAACAGCGAGAGGAAAGATCGATAGGTCCCTCCCAGAGACGGAATAGCTTCTTTTTCTTGGCATTACGTCTAGCCTTTATTTGAAGCTCGAGACGGGCGTAGGTCTCCTTTGCTCTAAACAGGTCAGATTCAAGCAACCGCAGGTCTAGTGATGGTTAGCGGTGATTGGATAGAGGACGTAGTAGTCGTTTAGAGTGTGGGCTTCTCGGTCGTTGGGTGAAAAGGGACAAACCGTAGGTGACCGTGGACAAGCTGCAGAGAAGGTAGAAGAACCTGGGACCGGTGGTGTCAAGATATCTACCGAGATATCAGCAGATGCAGGGGCGGCGTGACCGCCCGGGCCAACGTCTCCCGTGGCGTACCTTTGATACGCTGCATCAAATGAACATTAAAGAAAGGGACAGCAGTAGCTCAGACCACAGTATTTTAACCTTCATTCCCGGGAGCGAAAAACAGCAGGTCTAATCAGGTCAGACGTTGAGAAGAAATGACTGTGGTCGCCTACGGCTCTTTTATATACGGAGGAATGCGCAGAACTGGTGCGCATTGTGTCGCAACGCTGGCAAGCTCCATAAACTTTAATCTTTAGATCAAACATCATAACAGAAGGAAAATGCTAGAATTCCAGGTAATGAAAGAATTTTCATCGGCATATAGAAATTAGTTTTTACTGTTAATACTTACTCAATTTAAAACTCTTTATCCATTTCAAATCTCATTACTATTAGTTTAGCTAATCTCCCGCTAGGATCGCTTGTGGCACTTCCCATACAACAATGGTACAAGCAGCCATGAATCTCACTTCGCATCGACCCTGTAGCACACATTAAAATACCACGGCCACCTGGTTAATTTTTGTTTCTATTGCCTACAAGAAAACATACATTACCTGTCTTTTATGCATATCCCTCCTTTAGTATGCTCAAACCCTAGCGAAACTTGTTGGCTTCCCTGCCAGTCTCGTAGCTTATCATTCTGCGCATGCGCGGGCCCCCTATAAAAGTGTCTGATTCGGACCATGCTTCAACTTTCTTCCTCCAAGTTGTAACCATGGGAACTCGTAAGGGAGGCTGGGTGGATAAAGGTTATGTATATTTCGTGTTGGCAATAGAAACAAAAATCAACCAGGTGGCCCTGGTATTTCAATGTTTCTATATGCCGATGAAAAGCGTACATTACATGTCTTTCATGCATATAAGCAGACCTCGTCACATGTGGCGGTGGAACCATGGTAACGGACACGCGAGCTGGCTACTCATCCGATTCTGTGAACCGTAAGCTATCCAGTAGTGTTACGTATCTGATGAGACGCTCCTGATGACAATCCGATCATGTGGACCGAAGGTAGGAGCGTTGTGGTCGTGCATGCTGCTCGGTAGAAACTGATGCCCCTGGTTAGATGGGAGACGGGCAAGGCCAATCTTGTATCGGATGATCCAGATGGGCGCCGGTCAGTATAGTGTGATGTGGTGCTGTGGACCGTGTTGTCAGCAGCTAACTGATGCGCCCAAGAAATAATGACGGACGAGGCAAATTCTGCTTCAGGCGCATTTAGGTAGGCGCTGACCATGCCTGTTGGGAGATCCCTATCTCACCCCGTTAGTGTTTCCGTTGTCTTTTGTTCTTCGTTACATGTTGGAAACTAAGTGGATGCTCTACATGTTCAGGGCGAAGGTTAATATAGCTAAAAGAATAGAATACCTCACATTACCTTAGTGGCGTAGGAAGCACTGGTGATGTCCATGATGTGTTGTCTTCCGAAGAATTGTGGAACGGGTGCATTGGCGAAGGCCGACCGTCAGTGTGGGGACGGTATTGGCGAGGCTGTTGGTCGCGATCCCGGACATAGGTGCTTGCGTGCAAAGTGTCCAGCTAGTCGCAACGGAGTCATGATTTCCGGTTAATCGGCAGGAGAAAACGTTTTTAGTCAGTAGAAAGGTTTAGTGGTGATGGAATTAGGTTAGATATAATGGGAAGTGAAGAAGAATAGAAATATTAGAACATAAAAATTTATCAGGGACTAGGTAATCAAGTCCTGACGAGCTGGGTGTTATGAAGCTGTTGGGAATAAGGTTGAAGCAACAAATTTCTGGTGTGATGTCAGGGCGTAGTCCCACAGTCTATTGGAATTTTGAGTTTAAGTCTTAATGACTTCCAGAGCTGGGATAGTTATGTATGGAAACACAATGGACAACAGCAGTGAGGGACCGGCTCCTCAATCCGAAGAAGGTGTATGTTTGGAAGGAGATGAAGGAAGAGCCGGGAATCCCAGGGCGATTCCTTTAGCCAGTTGGCGACATGCAGCGCAGGGTCGGTCGAGACGTTTGAAAAGTGGGCGATTCCTGGAAAGACTGGGGTGAAATTCGGCGCATCGTAGAGTTTTCACACACTGTATTCACTGAGGTCTGCAAAATCAGTACAAGAGGATGCCGCTGACCAAGAACGGATAATGCGTTGGATGTTTAGATGAAAAGCTTGGGTGCCGGAAGTAGTTGTGGTCTGTTGTTTTGCGGACTGTGTATTAACATTTGGAGGCGGAGGGGATTCCTGGGACGCAGTATCCCGAGATGATGAAGTGATAGTGGCCTGAGGAACTTTGGAGCTGGAAGGGACTGCGCGACTGTTCCGAGATGTTGCTCCACTTTGGCTGTATAGGGACGGATGTGTCTTATATTGTCACAATGCTGCATGGGCCAAGGTGGCATCGGCGGTAACGGTGAAATCCAGCGAATCTTGTACTTGACCAAGAAGACTTAAGATTGCAAGGACGTGACTCTTTAGCACAAATGATCTATCTCACACGCAAGTGTGGTGCTTGAGGCGCGAAGAAAGTCCACCGTACATGAAAGTGCTGTATTGGCTGCACGTGCCGTTGCCAACAAGGAAACAATTTCCCATCAAGGTGGACGATGTCATCAGGGAAGAGTTGTAGTCCCCGTAAGATAGAGGCCCATGGAGCATCCGAAGAAGAGACGGTCCCGAGGAGGTAGTTTCAACGGGAGGAACTGCAGGCGTCACATAGGTGACACTGACTTCATTGTTGGGTGGTGGGGCGATAGTAGTTGGCACATCCTGTTGACTTGATGGAGAAACTTGTGAAGCTTTGCAAACAGAGCCCCAGTTCTTGGTCGGAAGACCGGCTGTTAGCTTATGCGTACGTCGTGAAGTGGAGGGCGTAGATTTGATTGGGGACTCACCGCCGAAGTTGGGCCAAGGAAGTGTTGTGACGTTGGGCCCGAATGGGCTGACGGAGACTTGGACGCAGTTTTCTTCAAAGGTGCGGCTGACTTACGAGTGGAAGCACTGACTGCTGCAGCTGCAGTCGCTGTACTTCAAAGAGCCGTCAGGGCGGATCTGGCATGAGACCGTTGTTGATGTTTCAATATCTATAACCACTTTTCCTTTTGAGATCGTCCTACAGATGGCACACTTCCTAGTGTACACCTCCGATGGTATTGACATAAGATGTCGATCGAAGTGGGGCCGTGGCACTAAAAAGACTAAAATTGCAGGGCCCGAACCTGCTTAATTTTAGTTTTTATTGCCTAACCGAATATATACATTACCTGTTTTAATAGCAGTTTTCCCTATTTGAGCTATTTATCCCCTAGAATCTTGAAAGTTGTTTTCTCTGCCAAGCTCGTACGGTACTGCCATTGCGCGGGCTTTGGTCTGCTTATATAAGCTCCAGCGCAGCGTTCCGTTAACATCATTTCTCCACCTTCCAGAACCTAGCTCATGGAGGGGAGGCATGGGCAGGAATTTAGGTAATGTATATTTTCGGTTAGGCAATAAAAACTAAAATTAAGCTGGTTCGGGCCCTGCAATTTTAGTCTTTTTATAGCCGACGAAAATATACATTACTTGTTTTAATAGCAGACTTTGTCACATGGTGGAGGGCTAGGAAGTTTCCCACAGTACAAGTTGGCATCCCCTGGAAAAGATACTTTTCCTGATGAAGACACGCCTGCATTCCCAACCACTTCCACCGTTCCGACGGAGTCGGGAGACAAAGCAACACCCATGGTTGAGTAGCTTTAGTCAAAGGGTGAGATTGGGGAGTGCGGGTGCTCTTGGTTCCCCCTTTTTCTTTTTTTTTTATATATATACCGCATGCAGGGGTCTTATGATGAAATGGGTACAAGGCAAGAAGTCAAGCATAGTTGCTGTAAACAGCTTACCTTGTGGGAAGAATGATGATCTTGTAGTTTGGAAGTATCAGCAGCGGATGGAACATTGTATCGGAGGTACGATGAGTAGATGCGTGGAACAGCAAAGTAGGAAGGCACTAGTTAGGCACTAGGAAGGCATCGTGGCAGAAAAAATAGGAGGAAGGTCCTGGTGTAGTTGGTAGGTATAGTTGTAGCACTGTCTTTTATTCCCTGCGGAAGAGGTGGCGGAACGTCCTGAAGCCTCCGAGGAGGTGAATTTGCAAGTTAGGGTAAAGTTTTCACTATCCTCCGTTTAAGGGGACGGTCAAAGCGGACACCTCGCTGCCCCATAAGAATGTTGAAGGTATTAATGTTAAAAGTCTTGTAAAACGGAGGGTGAGGACCAGGGCTCAAGAAATACGGTCGCCAATTCGCCAAATGCGAATAAAAAATTGGTAATGGCGACTAAATATTATCGTAAGTAGCCACTGTGGCGAATTTCCCAACCCCTATTTTTGTATAGAATTTGCCAACAATACATTCTTTTTAGCATCTCATGAAAAACAAAAATAATCGCAGCCGGATCGTTATTTTCAGGGAAGGTTTTAACTTCTCACTCACAGTGCTATTTACTTATTTAATAACTAATTTAAGTACATAAACTTTTATTTACTATTTCGTTTACCTTGTTATTTAAAGAATTCTGTGTGACTGTAAAACGTTAGTAGCCTAACTTAATTGCAGATCCCTTAGCAACATTACTTTTTGCGGAGCCCAGTTACAAAGGTCAGCAACGATAAGCAGTGAAAAAATGAAAATCAGAAATCCAGCACAGTGATGATGGGAGTTGGTGATCTTACAAAGTTTTCCAAAATTCGTTATATTAAAATTATAATTAATTTAAGACTTAAAAATGAATAAAAATTACGGTATACTAGGGCCACTAAAAGAATGACTTGATGTTATCATCGATTGTTTAAGTCGTGACCTCGCTTGCTTGTTTTAGGTGCATGCAATGTGCACTCTTGGCCATTCATTACCCGTTACCAAGGATGCTTCCATGGTTTGGCAGCGCTACGTACACGATCGGATCGAGGTCGTCCGTGCATTAGCAATGAATTCAATTGGAATGTTCGTTTTGAGACGTGGTTATGGCTACGTCAACACATAAAATAATTTTAGCAGTAAAGAAAGATAATTTGTGGTTCCTCTCATAACATAGTGAAGTGAGACATTTTTTGTTCCACTAGAAGTACTTTTAAAAACGATATAAAAACAAGGTTCCTTACTGAAAATATAAACGTCGCTCGCGCTTAAAGCATCATTCATCCTCCCCTATGGTTGCCAGGCAACAACAAGTAACGCAGGCAAGCCATCCAAATTCAGCTGCCCAAAATCCAAACAAACAAAATAATAGTGAAATATTAAATTAAATCCCTTTAATTTTTTTTATTAAATAAAGGTAAAGTAAAATAAGACAAATGAAGAATACGACGAGCTCCACGTGTCTAAAATAAGAATAATACCTAACACGAAAAACTGTTGGACTGCGTACGGCAACTGTTAAATCGGCCGTAGCCATCCGTGATTTCGGCAGTGTTCTATTACTTTCGATAACAAAAGCCTGGCGAGTCGAAAATAATTTACAATAAATTTACACGTGTTACCTTGAAACGTGTGTAAATCCTAGATAAACGGGGAAAACAAATACATTGACAGTGTTAGTTGTCAAACTCTCTCGTTGACCTCTCTTTTGTTTACATACGTAGAACAAAGTGGAGCTGCAAATCAACATCTGTTTTGTCCACTCCCGATCATTTCGTGAGATGTCTTGTATCCAGACGTTAACTCTGTAGCGTTGCACGTATCTTCTTTATTTCAATGATTTGTTCTGTTGACAAACATTTTGAATCGTAGCACCGAAACAAGGAATCGGTGTATCGTTATCCCGTGTTTTCATTATTACCGCCTCTTACTTTAATTGATGTATAGCGCCGATTACTACCATAAAAATATGGAAAGCTAGGTTGCGTTTCCCCACCACACCACCACCAATCGTCATGCCAATTTGTCAATTTAGTTTGTAATACAGTACATTGTAGTCAGCAGCTGGGAAATAACACAAATTACCAAGACTTCTAACAAGTCGGCTATCCTTTTTCCAGCAAACCCCAAGCATTCCTTTGCTCTGCCGACACTTTCTTAATAGGGAGTTGTTTATTTGTACGCATATCTACAATAATACGTCTTATTGAAGTGTCGAAAAAATTAAGCTGCGAAATGGGTGATAGATGCCGCCGTTTTTTTCCCCCGGCGTCTCTACATCACTTGCTCGGAAAAGCTATAGGCTTACGCGCCTTGCATGAGACGTGTGGCAATTTAGCAAAACGTTACAACACTACAGTAGCAGCCACTGCACACTTTCTGGATTGCGTGTTAGTTCTATACTCTTCAAATTCACTCACCCAGGATTCGAAATGCTAGACGACGTTTTAAACATCCCCAGAGCTTGACTGTGTTAAGATTTACCGCGCTTCGCTGACGAAGTCGAATTCGACGCCATGTCTGTGCTCGATTGAACTCGCTGTTGGCAAGGTGCACCTATCCTACTGGCAAAAACGCGCGATATTCGACGAACGCCTAGTCATTCTTTCAGTGGCCGGACTCTAATAAAACGTGTTATTTTAATTATTAACTGCTGAATGTGTTGTGTTTGGATCATGAAACTATCGGATATCGGTAGGGTGCTCTATACGCTGACTACTGGGAGAAAGCAAATCGAGATCAGGTCACTAAAATTAAAATTAAATAAATCTAAAGTAAAAATATAATTTTTATCTTATATTTCTTTATTGCCAAAACAACTTAACCTGGTAATTTTAGCATTACATTCCTCGAATGTGATGTTCCCCTGGAGGTTATTTCCGGTCTGTAGTCGCCTGCCTGCACATCCCACCGCGCATGCGCGTCGCGGTCCTCCCTTATAAAAGCGACATTCCTCATTCCTTTTCCTCCAGAGGTGTCTTCACGTCACCTCGCTCTTCGGTTCCCCGACTGTCGTTTGGAAAATTGGTTCCCTCGCTGAAGATGGCCCAACCCTTCATCCGACGCTCATCCTCGTGCTCCTGCTCACTTCGATCTTGGCTGCCGTTGGGCTTCCGCCCTCGACCTCGCCACCCACGTTCCTATCCGCACGACACCTTCCGATGTCACGCCTGTTCCTGTCGTCACATCACCTGACTCGCCACTCCTCCCGGGCCAGCGTACGCCGCCTCTCGCCCCGTTGGACCTGTCGTCCCTCCAGCACGACCTTCAAGTTGCCAAAGACTCCTACCGGGCCGTCAAGCGCAACCTCTGCTGTGCGACACTCGCCCATTCTCCGGACCGAAACTCACCGCTCGACCTGTCGTCCAACTCCTCCCGGAAAGGCCTCAGCGTCAGCCGCAGTGTCGTACGAGAAATCGTACATGACACTGTCCGCCAGCTTCAAGATAACCCGATGCCGCCTCCTTCCTGCACATCTTCGGTACGAAAGGATCGTACCCAGGACTGGGTCGCATCCACATCAAGCCACGAAGGGCACAGGCGTGCCGCTTCTTCCCCGCCGGCGGCGGCACCCAGGCGCAAGTCGGGAGACACACTGTCGCCTCGTCACCCCCTGTCACCCGTCCCTGCTGCCGAGAAGCGCATCAGGTTCCCGGACGACACTCCAGACGAACCCACTCTGTCGCTCGCAGCTCTTTTAAAGACTGTCGAGCAGACCGTTCCGGACTGCTTCCTGTTCAAGCCTACCAGCGTACCAGACGCTCCTGTCATCAACCGCGGCCTAACGACAGGCCTTGGATTTGCTTCACGAGACAAGGACACCAAGCCCGGCTGCCTCCTGGGTCAGTCAACGACACTCCTAACGTGTCTACTCCACAACGAAGGCTCCATTCTAGGCAAAGGCGATCCCCTTCTTCTCGACATGGAAACCCCTACGCCACGCCCTGGTTGAGAGAACAGCTTCTTCCGGTCCTTTGGAGACGGCGCCACAAACCCCCGCTATTTCGAAACCTACCCGGAGTGCGAATTTGTTTGCAGCGAAATCAAGATGGACTTCGGCACCTCGTTGTCAATACCCACAAAAGCTGACAATTCAACCTTCGTACTATACGAAAACGACAAATGCCTCAGGCTGAGTCTACGGGCGGCCTCTCAAGCAGACGTCCTCCATACAGCCATCAACGCTCTATGCGAGAAGCTGTGGTCCGATAATACTCCAGAAGAGATCAAGAACCTACCGTCCCTAATTTCCCAACTCTTCCAGAAAGCTAACTTCGCCACATACCACGCCATGAACTGGGTGACGAGAGCGCTGTTCAACAACACCCTCCTCCTCCGCGACATCGCCCTGTCGTCGGCAAACAACCTGAACTTCTCCACACGACATCGTCTCAGAAATCAACCGATCCACGAGTCTGAAACTCTCTTCCGGGGATTAATCCCGACACTTGCTCCTCACCTTGACGTCTCGAGGAAACCAAGGCCGCAAAAGCAATCCATGCCCTCGAACCGCCCGTTCTCAAGGCACAAACAAGCCAACCCCCGCCTCGCCGACGATTGGCACAAAAACACAGAATCATCCTCCAGCCGCACAGACGACACTGCCGCTTCTCAACAACGAAGTCAGCAGCAGTTTCGTACCGACGCTTCTCGCCGTCGCCTCGGCCAATGCTCCCAGCAGAAGCGCGCCGCTACCCCTGACCGAAGGAGCCGAATCTCATCTCCCGGGGGTAGAAGAATGCCCTGCACCTAGCTGGTGTCCCGGTCGGGGCCAGAATACGCCACTTTTTCCCGGCCTGGCCAGAATACGCCACTTTTTCTCGGCCTGGCAAGAATTGACCACCAACCTAGAAATCTTAGCGATAATAAAACACGGCTTTCGCCCGACGTTCCCAAACCAACCGCCCTGTCGCCATCCCTCCCCCCATGGGACTTCTCGCCCCAAACGACAGTGTCCCTGTCGCATGAAGTATCGGAGCTGCTGCGGAAGAAGGCGGTACGACAACTCCCCAGCCCAGGCCCGGGGTTTTACAGTTCGATCTTCACCCGCCCAAAGAAATCAGGAGGCCTACGCCTAATCTTCGACACGAAACCCCTCAACAAGTTCATCCAAAACGAACACTTCAAAATGGAAACCCTCGACTCCATCCGTCAATCATTCAGGCAGAACGACTGGACAGTCACCATCGATCTGGAGGACGCCTATCTTCACATCCCCCTTCATCCGGCAATTACCCATAACTTTTGTTTCATCTACGACCTGACAAGTCTACGAATTCTGCTGCCTCCCTTTTGGCCTAAATGCAGCCCGAAGAATTTTCACCCTAGTCCTAAAACCAATCCTGGCGAACCTTCATCAACACCAAATACAGGCCAACGCCTATCTCGACGACTGGGCCCTCAACGACCC
Organism: Lithobius niger; assembly: GCA_023313725.1. NCBI lineage: Eukaryota > Metazoa > Arthropoda > Chilopoda > Lithobiomorpha > Lithobiidae > Lithobius > Lithobius niger. Next base: position 48,725 of record JAHWFP010155385.1, on the reverse strand, counting down.
AGATCCCTTCAAATTGGAACTCAACAGGGACAAGACTATCAACTTGCTGAACTGCCTGGGGTTTGGCGTGAACCTAACAAAGTCTCGACTCCTCCCTGCACAAGTCTTCACGTTCCTCGGCGCTACATTCGACCTTCGATCGGCGTCAATTTCCCCGTCTCCATAACGCATAGAAGACCTCCTACAACACATCCGTCTCTTCCGCCTCCAACCAAGCTTCTCCGCCCGGGAGCTGAACTCCCTCATCGGGAAGATGGATGCAATGGCCAACCTGGTCCCTTACGGACGATGGATGGTACGACCCTTCCATCACTACCGGATAGACAATTCCTCAATCAACCAAAACAGTCCGGACAGACAGATCCTGTTCAACAAGGACTTCCCCTTCGAATCCCTCCTCTGGTGGTCCGACGCCACAAACCTGTCGAAATCCCTCCCTCTACAGGAATCTCCACCCGACCACCGAATCTTCACGGATGCATCAAGCACTGGCTGGGGAGCACACCTAAACAACCTGGAAATCTCCGGCCTGTGGCCTACCACCCTCAAAGACCACATCAACGGATTGGAACTACGTGCGATCCTTCTAGCCCTCCGACACCTCCTCCCGTTTACCAAAAACTAAGTCATACAGATCCAGGCCGACAACACAACAGCCCTGGCCTACATCAGGAAAGGCGGCGGAACGAAATCAAGATCGCTCCACAATTTAACAACGGAGATCTTCAATCTGTGCATCCCGCACAACATCACTCTCCTACCGCTTCACATTCCAGGCAACAGGAATGTGATTGCAGATTCTCTCTCACGCCAGAAACCACCAGCAGGCAAATGGTGCCTCAAGAAATCCATCTGCGAATCTCTCTTCAACATCTGGGACAGACCAATGCTGGACCTATTCGCCACGAGGCACAAAGCCAGACTTCCCCACTACATCAGCCCGATTCCGGACGACTCAGCAGTAGCAGTAGACGCTCTCACGTTCCCATGGCACAACCTGTTCGCTACGTATTTCCACCCTTCAAACTGCTTCCACAAGTACTTCGGAAAATAGAAGAAAGCCAGGGTCTATTCATCCTAATAGCCCCCCTCTGGCCATCTGCGGCCTTGGTTCCGCTCCTCCTAAACCTAGTAGTCGACACTCCAAGATGAACATGGAAAGATATCCTCGCCTCATTCTCGAGGACAAGAGCAAAACTTCTATCTGGTTCAAAAATATCAGTAAATTGTGTATTTCTACCGGCCTACCTTTCCTTATGGACAAGGAGGCTGAGGCTTGGAGGTTAAATAAGCCATCCATGCTTTTGACTTTGGCTGACTGCTTCTTCCAGGCAAATTCTAATAAACTGGAAGCCTATCGTGCTTCGTATCTTTACCCTAGACTCTTTGAAACTATCCTTCCAAATTTTAGAAGTTACACTTTTGGCAAACATAAAAATGGCATCCTTGCTATGATAAGAATGGATTCTCTTCCAATTAATGGTACAACATGGAGAAAGCAAGCCCGCCTTCCTTTGAAGTGTGAACTTTGTAATTTGAATTGTGATGAAGACGTACATCATATTCTTTTTGAATGTCCAATGTATTGCCACTGTAGGGATGCTGAATTGTTAAATTGGAAAAGCCTGTCTCTGGAAATCTTATTGGGAAAAAATTTTATGGTAAAAAAGGTTCTTACCTCAACTGTAACAATTCTTAAGACCCGCAACTTTCTTCTAAATTTGGACTGAATTTTTATTATACTTTCCACCTGGCATTGAAAACATGTGAGTTTGAATGTTTTTGAGTATTGGTTACTTACCTAATGTACACACCCACCAGTTGCTCCCCCCTTGCTAAAAGCTTCTGCTGTTTTTTTGCAATAAACTGAATTGACACTCCAAGAAGTCTCCCTCTTCTACCAGATCTTCTGTCACAACAGAAAGGAACAAAACTACACCCGTACCTCCCACTCCTAAACTTACACGGGTGGCTACTATCATCAAACTCCTCAAAAAGGCTGGCATTCATCAAGAAGAGGCTGAACGCATCGCATCTAAAGCAACCAGGGAATCAACAAACCGCACGTATGACAGCCATTGGTCCAAGTGGATTCATTGGTGTATCACAAAACGTACAAATCCACTCAACCCTTCTCTTCCCGAACTTCTAAACTTCTTCGGTGACTTGTTCAACATCGACAAACTTAAGGGCTCCAATATCCTCGTCTACCGATCCGCATTAAACTCCGTCTTCAAAGCTGCTGGTCGCACCGCTCTACTGGAGGACTACCGAATTTCGGCCCTGCTACGCTCATATGAAAACGAGCGAACTACTACAAGACGCTCCGTGACCGACTGGGACCTTTCCATCGTCTTACAATCACTAATGGACAACCCCTACGAACCCATGCAAGACAGCTCCCTCCACCTCATGACTCGCAAGACTGTTTTTCTCGTAACACTAGCAGCAAGCCTACGATGCTCCGAAATTCAAGCCCTTTCGGCTGACCCAGCATACTGTAAATTCGGCCCAAACTTCTCCTCAGTTACACTTAAAACTCAAAAACCATCCAAGTCTTCGAAACCCATAACATTCCCTACCCTCTCGAACCTCGCCGGGAACAAACCTGAACGCCTCCTCTGCCCGGTCAGAGCTCTCCGTTTCTACCTAGCTCGCACACAGCACGAAGACATACGGAGAGGCAGAAACCAACTCTTCCTTCCAGTAGACCTCCAAACCGGCGAAACAACAGCCGCCATGGTATCACGCTGGATCAAGAAAACAATCGAAGCAGCTTACGACAAACACGGATTGAGCAGGAGCATGAGAGTGACGGCGCACGAAGTGAGAGCTATCTCCACATCTTGGGCCCACCATAACGCCACCCCAATCAAAGAAATCCTGGCAGTAGCGTCCTGGCGCCACCAGTTCAGCTTCACATCTCACTACCTAAGAGATATGTCGAAGGAGGAATCCGGACTACATCGACTGGGACCAATCGTCGCAGCCAGAACCGTGGTCAACCCCCCCCCCTAAGCACTCAGAACGAAGCAGAAGTAAGATCCATGAGGGAAGCAAGTTCCATCCTGATAGAAGCAAGACCCTCAAACAACGGTCCTTTTCAGGGCCGCCAGTTCCTACGAAAGAGACCATATTCCTGTCAAGCCCAAATTTCTGAATAAAGTGTGAATTTTTCTCTTGCAGATAAAGAATTCATGGGGAAGAGCTTGCTTGCATCCCGGGGCGCTCGTACAGGCGGTGCCCACCACCAACTTTGACGAGGTCAACTGGTAATGCTAAAATTACCAGGTTAAGTTGTTTTGGCAATAAAGAAAGTACATTTTGCCGGCCCCCAGTCTGGCCGGCTAAAAATGGTTTTTTTTTGCCTAAAACATACTTAACCTAACTCCCGCCCTGCTTCCCCTCTCGAGTCACCGCCTGACACATTGAGAGTAAAATGAATGGCGATAGAGTGCGCGCTGTCGCTTTTATAAGGGAGGACCGCGACGCGCATGCCCGGTGGGATATGCAAGCAGGCGACTACAGACCGTAAATAACCTCCAGGGGAACATCACATTCGAGGAATGTAATGCTAAAATTACGAGGTTAAGTATATTTTAGGCAAAAAGAAACCATTTTTAGCCGGCCAGGCTGGGGGCCGGCAAAATGTTCTTTTTTTACTTTGTTAGTAACAATGCAACATTTACTCTACCGTTTTGAGTATCCCCAGTTATTCCAACTCTATCTTGCATATTACTGGTAGTAGGTTCACCTTTCAGTTAACTTTTAAGAGCAATTGTCAACATCTGCTTTTGCTTTGCTAGCGTGATCGTTTCGACCAATCCACGTAATAACTTGGAGTAAAGCTAGATTCAAATGTGCCTGAATGAAATTTAGGGGCGGACACTGGTAGATATTTCTTTCAAAAAGTTTATTCATGGAAATTCACGAATCTGGAGTGGAAGATCATCCACTTAATTTAAGCCCTTTATTTTCCATGCTGGGAATGGGGCAGAAAGGTACACGAGTATATGGGGGTAATTTTAAATCACGTGTTCCTAAGTTGAGTGTCTTTTACCAGGTACGAGTTGTTGAAGCGGAGGGAATGCAAGCAAAGTAAGCTAAGGAATTTTTTTAACGACCAGTCTTACAATTTTTCCACTGCATTTAACCACTTTTTTGGCTAGACCATATTTTGAATTACTAGGGACGCACGTTTTTTTAGGAGGTGTGGAATGAGCACCTAACCTTCTCCGGTTTGACAGTTATTTGAAATTAAGTGCATAATATCCATTTGTTTTAAATTTGTTTCATAATTTCCAGTTTTCATATTTTCTTTCATTCAAGTATGATACTACAATAAATACATCCAAAAACTTTTATCCTTGTTTATAGTTGAGTAACAAAAAGTACTCATACTTGGTAGTTTTCAGTTATTGGTAATGAACGATTTTAATCAGTTTAATAAGGTTGATGCCGTTTTAATGACTGCACGCTACATTTTAGTATGTCAACGGCTTTTTCATTGAAGAGAAAGAAATTTTCCGAGTTTGAGGGACGGCAAGAGCAACGATACCCACTGACTGGGCTGAAGAATTCCACCGTTGTTTTACTCCGAGTGGAATTCCTCAGCCCAGTCAGTGGGTATCTCTGCTCTTGCTTTTTCATTATTGAAGTTTCCCTTTTTCATTACTAAAAAAAAAACACCTGCTTTGTGATCATTTTTGGTAATAAATAAAATCTTATCTCTAATATCTTGACATTTACTTATGCCCGAGAAATTTTTTTGGGTGGTGGCCGACACATTGGACTTACAG
>JAHWFP010155385.1:24174-43826 GCA_023313725.1 Lithobius niger | reverse complement strand
AGAGAGGGCTGTTGTCGACTAAAAAATATTGTGTAGGAGCCAACTTGGCACCCAATTTTTTAAAGATTTCTTGAGCCCTGGTGAGGATGTTTTATGGGATCATTCTGAATCCCAGGGCTACACCAGTAGCCTTAGTATGGCATGGGGAGCAGGGCAAGTCCCCGTCCGCAGTTCTAGTGTTAGGATTGATGCCATGGAAGACCGGCATGAATGAGGGGGCGTTGTCAAATCCCCATACCAAATAATTTGAGATATGGGAGAAAAGTGGAGATTGCAGCGTTTGTTGCCAGATGGAGATAGGAGATGGACAGGAGGGAACACTGAGGTTCGATGTTTGTTTCAGGAGCAGTTGTGGGGTTGGCTTTGGAATCCGACACGCAAGTTGCATTTGTAACACTCGAAGTTGTTAATGGAGCATCGGATGGTTCGACTGCAAGCTGTTGGAGAGGAAGTGCTGCAAGCAAAAGGGCAGCGGAAGAGCTATTTTGCGGTGGAGAAACGTTCAGAACAGCAGGAGAAGGAGGAGAGGTGTCGTCCGCCGGTGGGATGGGAATTGGAATTGGTGGGGTTTAGAACTGCATGGCCATAGCAGATGGGTTGGTTGGTCTGCAGTAGTCGTGGGGGACCAGATTGGTCGGGAAACAACATCAAATGGGTGCACATTGTGGGTCGCACGTACCTGTGACTGTTCCTGATGTGGTGTATACCAGGTCCCGAAATCACAGGAAAGGAACTGGCAATGTTGTGGATGCCGAATCCGGGATCTATGAAGAGGGACGAGAAAGGTCTGCCAGTGGTCCACGGAGACTACCAGGTTGGCGCGACCTGAGTGAGCGTGGGGACCGTGACGAATGGACGGTCTCACCCAGAAGGTGCCAATAGAGGCTATCCGATGGAGACAGTTTTGCGAAGGAAGACTGGGACCGTCGGGTCCATGACCTTGGTCTGACTGGTTTAGAGAGCAATGGGCATCCTGTACGGCAAGGAGGAGCTGCCCGAGAGATCCTGGTGGCCGATGGACTCTCGTCAAGGTAGACTGTGGACCAACCGACGTGCCAAGAGGGGCCGGTTGCTATGATGGACCAGGATGTGTAGAAAGAATAGGCGCTGTGCCCCGGGTTGTTGAAGATGGTCGCCTAGGTGCCTGAGCGGTCGTGGCCTCGAGATCTTGGTTCAGAGACGAGTCCGCAGCAGTAATTACAATCGGAGAATTCATCCTGAATCGTTTGTTGGGAAGTGGCCACCGCCCAAAACTTTAAACTTCAGGCTGGAAGTGGCGAGGTTACGCCCGTGGAGGTCCATGTTTGCTGAGATGATCTTGTCCTAGGAGAGCTAAGCGAGCAACTACACGTGGTGGAGCCCAAGTAGTCTGGTAAAATAGCCAAAAAAGGGGGGTCAACATCAAATTAATATAGACACAAGGTATGTTTGGTTTTTCTGAAAGATTATACTTCAGAACATATTACTTCAGATTATTATTCATAACATACTAAAAATAGACAGTCATATCTTGGCGCTATAGGTGGCCATATTGGAAAATGGCGGACAATTTAGTACTTTTCGACAGTTTTTCCCCACGTATGGTGAAACCATGCATCCTACGACCATAATGTATCGGAACAAAGTTGTAGAGCATCAAAAGATACATAAATTTGGTCCTATAACTTTATTTCGTAAGACTAACGGTTTGGCGGTTATTCTACAGTTATATCTCAATTGTAGCGGCCGCCATATTGAAAAATGGCCGCCCTGTCATATTTTCGGACAATTTTCCTCCACTTTCGCGAAAACCGTGCATCCTGCAAGCATAGTGTATAGAAACAAAAGCGTTTAGAAAACAATTCTGGACAGGAAAAGTGATATACATCTTTTACATAAAAGCCACTGAACCCCAAATTGTATTTCAAGTATGTCACCCTTAATTCGTGCGAGCGATCCTTTTTTTAATTGCGTGTTATAGTAACTTTCGATTTCAGAGTGCTGGTGAGCTGTCTAGTAGTCCTAAATGGTCATGCTTAGGAGCTTCTGAAAGGCGAATATAAATTCTTTTCATCAATCCTAACCAAAATTGTTTAACTTAGACAGGGACCGTCTTTTTACCGGTTGAATGTGAAGTGGTAGAGTGTAGCGGTGAAAGCTTATGGCGATTTTGTTTCAAAGTGCTTTTGCGAGTCCTCTAATAGTCTGAAAGGTGGGGATATATTCTTTTTATCAATCCTAACCTAAATCGTTTTGTCTAGATAGTGAGCATCCTACCCCTGTATAAAGGTGAAGTGGTAATGGCATAGCCCTACTTTAAAGGTGAAGTGGTAATGGCAAAGCGGCGAAAGCGTACGTTGATTTTCGATTTCAAAGTGCTTTTGCGAGCAGTCTATACCCCGAAATGGACATGCTTATGCTATTCTGAAAGGTGGGGATATATTTTTTCTATCAATACTAATAAAAATTGTTAGGCTTATATCGGGAACGCCCTAGGCCCGTTTAAAGGGGCAATGGCATAGCGGCAAAAGCGTATGTTGATTTTCGATTTCAAACTGCTCTTCTGAACCCTCTAATAGCCCGAAATGGAGATGCTTCAGATATTCTTAAAGACTGGGATCTATTGTTTCCATCAATCATAACCGAAACTGTTTAGGTTAGATAGGGACCGCCCTACGCCCGTTTAAAGGTGGTGGTTAGACAGGATCGTCCTACGCCATTTCAACTTCACCTTGAAACTGGCGTTGGACGATCCCTATCTAAGCTGATTCAATTTTGTTTGCATAGGATTGACGGAAATAATAGACCTCCGTGGCTAAATTTTCGTAGATTTTGGATGTATTTTAGAAAACGTATTTTTGAGATTAACTGCGATGGAATTACTTTCGTTACAATTTTGTCTGGGTCAAAGCCCTTTACAGTTATTAAGAGTTGAAAACTATTTTGAGTCCAACAATAAACTACCAAACGATACGATTGTGTAGCACCATTTATATTAAAATAACCTAGGCCAAAGAGTTGAATAAAATATTTCAAACTCTCTTGGCATTACTGTTAATGTTATCAATGTTTACCTGAGGAAACTATCAAAAGTGTAATAAATATAATAGCAGTTTCTTTTATTTCAGATTGAATGAATAGAAGCAATAATGGATGACTGTATTTTATGTGCAAAAATCATCAATGACGTCGAAGATCATGTACAACTGACTTCTAATGGAATACGGGGAATCGCAAATGCAAGCAAACGCCGTGGTGATAAAATACATCTTACTCCATCGGAAATCAAGTAAAATTTCATTCCTCATGCCAGAATGATTACATAAATGCCCAAAAAATGCAAAATGACCTTAAAACATGTCTAAAGATAATACTAAAGCTGCTGGTAAACATGTTCTGCACTCAGATACTCCAATGTTTAAGTTTAATGAGAACTGCTTATTTCGTGGTTATGCAATTGCACCAATTGACATAAAAACAAAAGCAGTCATATGGGTAATCATGCTGACACGAGGAATGGACTTTCATAGGCAGTGCCGGAGCAAGAGGGGGGCGAAGGGGGCGGCCGCCCCGGGCGCCGAGAGGGGAAGGGGCGCCGAAAATGCTGTTCCCTCCTCCAAAAAACAAAATTAAAAAAAAGTTGAACTTTAATAATGCTCTTTTGTCGAAGTCTAGCCTAAATACAATTTGTCTTGAAAACTTAATTTGTAAGTTACTGCAGAAGTTTATGATAGAGGTGCCCTCTGACTCGCCAGAAGCTCACAAGAACATGAATTTGGGAACAAATACTGAATTTTTGTCTCGGTATTTGGGACTTTTTCACAATAAAAACGTTAAAACCAAAAAAAAAAAAAAAGTGTAGCTGCCACAAATTGTGGACTTCACACAGCCGCCATGTTGGAAAATCATCCAATATGACTGCTGTATGAAGTCCACAATTAATGGCAGCTCCTATCTATTTTAATGTTTTAACATATTTATTGTGAATAACTCCCAAACGCCAGGCCGAATCAATGTTTGTTTTCACTGTGTTGGCATTATCTCTGTGGCACCGTGATTGGTTAATTTTTGGGTAGATTTAGGAAGAGGCGTGTGGGAGGGGAAGGTTGCAATCCGCCGTATAATAGTGATAGAGCAGGGCGCTCAATGACTACTGGCCCCGGGCGCTCAAACGCCTTGCTCCGGCACTGTTCATAGGATATCTACTGGAATAAGAAATAACTTGTGTATTTTATCACTATGGCGTTTGCTTGCATTGACAATTCCCTGTATACCTTTAGAAGTCAGTTGTACATGATCTTCGACATCATTGACGATTTTTGCTCATAAAATACAGTCATCCATTATTGCATCTATTCATTCAATCTGAAATAAAAGAAACTGCTATTATATATTTATTACACTGATGATAGTTGCCAAGGCAAACATTGATAAGATTAACAGTAATGCCAAGAGAGTTTAAGTATAACCTTACAGTTTTTTATCCATCTCTTTAGTCTAGGTTATTTTACTATAAATGGAGCTACACAACTGTGTCATACGGGAGTTTATTGTTGGGTTCAAAACAGTTTTCAGCTCTTAATAACTGTAAAAGGCTAATTGACACAGATAAAATTGTAACAAAAGCAATTTGTTAAATTAAATGCAATTTGTTAAATCTCAAAGTACGTTTTCTAAAATACATCCAAAATCTACGAAAATCTAGCCACGGAGGTCTATTCTTTCCATCAATCCTAATCAAAATTAGCTTAGCTTAGATTTGGATCGTCCTATGCCAGTTTAAAGGTGAAGTTGCAATGGTGTAGGACAATCTCCATCTAACCACCGCCATTAAAGATCGTAGTACGGTCCCTATCCAAGCTAAACAGTTTTGGTTATGATTGATGGAAAGAATAGATCCCAGTCTTTCAGAATATCTAAAGCATGTACATTTTGGGCTATAGAGGGTTCGGAAACGCCCTTTGAAATCGAATATCAACATACGCTTCTGCTGCTATGCCATTACAACTTACCCTTTAAACGGGCGTAGGATGGTCCCTATCTTAGCTAAACAGTATTGGTTAGGAATGGTATGAAGAATATATTCCCATCTTTCAGAACAGCCTAAGCATGTCCATTTAGGAGTATTAGACTGCTCGCAAAAGCTCTCTGAAATCGAAAATCAACATATGCTTTTGCCGCTGTGCCATTACCTCTTCACCTTTAAACTAGGGCGATGCCATTACCACTTCACCTTTAAACCTAAGTTAAACAATTTTGAATAGGACTGATAAAAAAATAGATCCTACCTTTCAGAATAACCTAAGCATGTCCATTTCGGACTATTAGAGGGCTCGCAAAAGCACTTTGGAACAAACTCACCATACACTTTCACCGCTACACCATTACCACTTTACCTTCAAACGGTAGGAGGACAGTCCCTATCTAAGTTAAACAATTTTGGTTAGGATTGATGAAAAGAACTTATCTTCGCCTTTCGGAAGCTCCTAAGTATGACCATTTAGGACTACTAGACAGCTCGCAAGAGCACTTTGAAATCAAAAGTTACTATAACAAGCAATTAAAAAAAGGATCGCTTACACGAATTAAGGGTGACATACTTGAAATACGATTTTGGGGTTCAGTGGTTGCTTTTATGTAAAAGACGTATATCACCTTTCCTGTCCAGAATTGTTTTCTAAACGCTTTTGTTTCTATACACTATGTTTGTAGGATGCACGGTTTTCGCGAAAATGGAGGAAAATTGTCCGAAAATGTGACAGGGCTGCCATTTTTCAATATGGAGGCCACTACAACTAAGACATGACTAGAATAACAGCCAAACCGTTAGTCTTACGAAATCACGTCATAGGACCAAATTTATGAATCTTTTGATGCTCTACAACTTTGTTCCCATACATTATGGTCATAGGATGCGTGGTTTCACCATAAATGGGGAAAACTGTCGAAAAGTACTAAATTTTCTGCCATTTTCCAATATGGCCGCCTATAGCGCCAAGATATGACAGTCGATTTTTAGTATGTTATAAAGTAAAGTATAATCTTCCAGAAAAACCAAACATACCTTGTGTTTATATTACTTTGATGTCTAAGTCTATATTTACCAGACTAAAGGAAAAAAGATGAAGCATGGTCCGGATCGGACGCTTTTATAGGGGACCTGCGCCTGTGCATGCGCAGAAGGATTAGCTGCGAGACTGGCAGGGAAGCCAACAAGTTTTGTTATGGTTTGAGCATACTAAAGGAAGGATATGCATAAAAGACAGGTAATGTTTATTTTCTCCGGTGAATAGAAAGGCTAAAATACCAGGGCCCAAACCTGGTTGATTTTGGTTTTTATCGCCTAATACGAATAACCTGTTTTATAAATAGCAGTTTCCCCCCATTGAGCTGTTATTCCCCTAGAAGAAAGTTGTCTTCCTTGCCGGGCTCGTAATCACTGCGCATGTACGGAACTGGGTCTGTCTATATAAGAGGAACGCAGTGGAACACCAACATCTTTCTCCGATCCTGTAGAACCTAGTTCCATAGAGGGGAGGCTGGGCGGGTTTAGGTAATGTATATTTTCGTATTAGGCAATAAAAACTAAAATCAACCAGGTTCGGGCCCTGGTATTTTAGTCTTTTTATAGCCGACGAAAATCTACATTACCCGCTTTATTAAATAGCAGACTTTGTCACCTAGGTGGTGGGCTAGGTTCGATTCTACTAGCATTAAGAGCCGGCGACCCCAAGGAACAAATCCGGTGAAGACAACCTTAGAACCCATTACTTTCCCCAGCCCATCAATGCATGCGGAGCGAGTGCATGTTGAACAAGTGAAAGGTCCTCCGGAAGGATTAACTAAGAAGTCCTGCACCTGGGGGTCACAAGGTAGAGAATCAAAATATGAAACCTGGGTACCTTGTCTTAGGGAATGGAGTGGACGGAACAGAGCGCTGCGTGGAAAGGTGACACTAGCGCAGGTGTTGTAGGAAGATGAGTGCCAGTCGATTCAGATGTGGAAGTGTTCGTGAAGGCAGGATAGACGGTTGGATGCGAAGGTAGTGGAAGCAAGGCTGAGGCATGACGAGGCTTAGGACGGAGTATCCGTAATAAGGAAGTGAATGTTTGGGATGGAGGCGGCGTGAAGGTAGGCGAAGAAGCATAGTCGAATGCTCTGATGTCATGGTAGGAGAACACTGGAGTAGGTCCCTCGTGGTCCCAAAGTTGAACGAGGGAAAGATATGGTCCAATTTAGGGCAAGACACGGATCCCCAGGGCACGCCTTTAGCCCTGCGGTGGCAAGGGGAGCAAGGGAGCTCCCGAGTGGAAGAGGTAGTGTGTGTGATGATGCTGTGAAAAACTGATACAAATGAGGACGTGTCGTCATATTGCCACATGGAATAAGACAAGAGTAGCTTGAGAAGAGAAGTTGCAGTCGTAGATTAGTCAGAAAGGAGAGGAAGGTAGCTGTCCGTTGGAGGAGCACACTTAGAAGTGAGGGATCGGATTGCCGTGACAGAAGGATCAAAGACGGAAGGCAGCGGAGAGGGAGCATCTCGGTGTAAGTCGGAGACGGAAGGTGATGGTGTGGTAGGAGGCTGCGAGGATCGCAATGTTGGGGATTGTATGGTTAAGGAAGACGGAGCAAGGAAGTCTACGTGTGTGTGACCTGGCGCAATAGAGTGCTCTCCATGGTGGGGAGGATGGGGATGGGTGATATACGTGATTTATGAGCTTGAGGAGTGCGTAGTTCACTCAAAGCGACCTGCGATGGCGATTGAGTTGTTCCAGCTCATTGGAGAGCGCGTCGTTGGTGGCGCGAAGTTGGTCGTTTTCGTCACGGAGGACTTGAAAAATGGCGGCAGTTTTGTGAAGTTCTGGTAACTCTGCTGTGGCGGCGTGTAGGGTTAACAATTCGGTAGAGAACCATTCTGCGACTGACAACACAAAAAGAATGTTGAAAACCACAATATCCATGTCGATGACTGACAATTGGAGACCGCGTGTCAATGCTGTCCTCAAAACAGAAGCCCAAGTAAACAGAGGCGGGACGGACGACGGAGAAGTCGTAGCTGGTGACACTAGTCCAGGCGGAGGAGGAAGTGGTGAGCCATGCGAAGGAGGAGCAGACAGAGGTGGGAGCGATAATGACCCATCCCACACGGATCCGTGGATGTGGAGGCTTCAGAGTAGGAACAGGATGGGTTGTGGGTCAAGGCAGAGAAAGAAGGGCTTGTGTAGTCTGTATGCGGGCTTTGTGAGGGACTGTTGGTGTCGTGCACTGTTTAGGCGTCGTGACTGTTGTGTTGAAGGGTTTGCATAGAGCCAGCGGCACGGCGGAGGTCTTGTAGGTGGCTGCTATGGCACGGAAGGAGGAAGAAACGGCCAAAAAGCCTTCAGCGAGGGGCAACAAGAGGCGAATGTGAAATTTCACACTCTTTGTGTCCTTAACTTGTTAAATGAAGGACCTAGGTTAGTGCTACACGCAAACCAGAAGCCGTCGGGAACGGTGGAGGGATGGATGACGGAGGAGCCGTGGCAGACGAAGCTTGGCCCGGAAAATGCGGAAGCGGAGAGCCATCCACAGGAGGAGGCGGAGCAAGACCGGGCAGAAAGGAGCCCCAAGTCTCTTATATATCAGTGGATGGCGACCCTGTTGCACTAGAACAGGATTGGTTGCGAGCAAGAGGAACATGGGCAAAAGTGCTGCACGCAGGACAGAAGCTGACGGGAATGGTGGTGGGGTGGATGACTGAGGAGAGTGCGGTAGATGGAGGAGGAGGAGGCGGAGCAGGAACGGGCAGAGAGGAGATGACACGCCCCATGCTGAGCTGCGGATGGTGTTTTCGTTACACAAGAACAGGATAGGTCGTAGGCCGTGGCGGAGCAAAGGGAACACGGACAATTTATATTCGGGCCAACCAGCAGGGTAGGTGTTGTGAGGAACTAAAGGAACGACCCAAGGGGCTGAGGAGGGGAAGCAGCTGCCTCAGCAGCCACCTTCCTAGCCGCAACTGGAAGGTTGAGACAGAAAAAGTGTACCTTTGTCGACAGGAATCCTTCATGAAGGGAGCGCAGGTCCCGTCTGGTGGAGGACTGTCCGCACGGAATCGGGGATGAGGCAATGGTACAATCTGGAAGAACAACCGGAGGTGGATCATTAGAGAAAAGCGGAGCATCCAGCGGACGACTGGTTTCAATGAGACCTGACCTGCAAAGTTCAAGGATCTTAACCTCAGGGTCAGAAGGACCCCGAAGCAGGGGAGGAGGATGTCGGGCAAGCCAGTGGTCTTGTAGGCGTACCTTTAGCGTGAGGCGTTATAGCAGGCGGAAAGGCAGACGACAGCGGAGGCGGATCGAGGCGCGTAAATAGCACAACCGCATACGACGTTGGTGGAGATAGGGATGGCTGAGGAGCCAGTCCCAGAGCGAAGAGGCTGCGTAGTTCCGATGTGAAGAAGGCAGAGGCACTAGATAGCGAACCAGAAGAGGTGGCGTAGTCTGCAAGGCACAGGAGGCGGTAATGCCGGATCGAAGGACAAGGAATGGGAACCGCAGATCAGAGGAGGCCGCTAGCACCATGTGTAGAAGATGACAGTGATGGGGTGACCCGGCTGGTAGCAGAGCGGCTACAAGCGATATGGGACGTAATTGCTGTATCGACACGCGGAGGTGGAAGTGCAGGTTCGGACAGGAAAGGATTGACCCAGGGCAGAGCAGGATCCAATGATTCCTATTCCGCAGTTGACTCGAGACCCTTCGTATGTCCTAAAGCAGAGGGCTTTTAGAGAGCTGGCGACGCGGAGGGCACCGGGCAGACCAGCAGTCCCATACCACGTGGTATCGTGGAGCGTGGGCTGGGAATCGAAGGCAGAGCATGCTGTGGACGTCCAAACAGCAACCGTGCAGGACGGTGGTAGAGAGAGAAGAAAGATGAGCCGGATCGCACTGTCGTTATATATATGATGGAGGCTGTGCAGTAAGATGCGTAGTGGGTAGCGATGCGGATGGATATCTTCGAATATTTTTTACAACAACTCGAAACAATCGAGGCGGTAACTTCGAGTAACGACAAGGACAGGGAACTGGAGTACAACCCTTGGGATCGGAAGAGGTTGTGCAGTCCTGGTGCAAAAAGGATGCTAACACCGGAACGAGGATATGGCCAATAAGCAATAATCAAAAGGGGCTGCGCAGTTTTCACGTGCAGCCGGCCGCAAGGAATCACGTGGAAAGGAGTGTCGGCTGTTCGATAATGGACAGAAGCGGAGGGGAATGACAGTGGGACTGCTAGAATAGCAGCATCAACAAGAAGACAGGTGGTGGCAGTCGGCTGTGAATTGCAAAGGCCCCTCCCAGAGGCCGAGCCCGGATGTGTTCTCCTGGAGTAGAGGACAAGCGGAGGAGGTCAGGTCCAACAGAAGGTGCAGATCCTTGTCGTCAAATAACATACTTACCAACGTGTAGTGACAACAGTGCCGATAGGAGGCAGGCGGCTAGTACCTTTAAGAAGGTGGACAGCAACCCATCCCCCCCCCCTTGCTGCAAGTGGAGCGCTGGGGGTCAGAAGGCCCAGGGAAAGCAGAGGGGAAGAAACGAGCGCAGGCAGAAGCGGACGGTCGAGCAGCCATTAGAAGGCCCACGGTCGGAACGCACCGTTCCAATCTAGGAGAGGCAACAGAAGGCGGATGCCGCGGGGGGGCGGACCGTTACCACCTCAGAAAGGGAAAGATGAGGTCGGCGGATGGGAACCGATGAGGCGGAGAGGACCAGTGGAGCGGTGGTTGAAGCAGAGTGTTGGTTGTCGGAGCTAATGTTGGAGGCACACCCTGTTGACCGGGCAGAGACATGTGACTGGGCTTGCAGACTGGGCCCAGGTTCTTGGTCGGGTGGTAGGTCGTAGATTTATACTTCCGCTGCGAAGTGGTACGTGATGGCGTGATTGGAGACTCTACATTTGGATTGTCCATTGTTGGAGGTGGTCCAATGGTAGCTTGTGTCGTTGGGTCCGACTGGGCTGAAGGAGGCTTCAATGCAGTCTTCTTGGAAAGTTTGAATGCCTTATTTCTCAAAGTACCGA
Organism: Lithobius niger; assembly: GCA_023313725.1. Taxonomy (NCBI): domain Eukaryota; kingdom Metazoa; phylum Arthropoda; class Chilopoda; order Lithobiomorpha; family Lithobiidae; genus Lithobius; species Lithobius niger. The sequence goes on along the minus strand of JAHWFP010155385.1, from coordinate 32,783 downwards.
GTCCAGAAATTGCTGCAGCCACAGCTGCGGAGCGTTGAAGATCCTTTTTAGCGGCCCACATCTGGGCCTTCGAGGCAGATCTGACATGGGAACGTTGCTGATGCTTTAGAATCTGTAGCCACTTTTTCTCTGAAATTGTCCGATAAATGGAACACTTCTTAGTGTACCGGTCACAGGAACTATGGTACTGACAAAAGAGATGTGGATCGAAGTGAGGTGGTGGCACTAAAAATCCTGGGCAGCGGCAACCGTTCAGGGCTGTCTGCACGAGCGGTATTTTGGTCCACTGTGAGGACTGGCCCATCTGCTGTGGGGACTGGTTCATCTTGACCCTTTAAATTGTCTGATGGGTCGAGAGAGTCATTAGGATCCACAGGATCCATGATGGAGAACGAAGGACGTTAAAACAAGAAACGTTGCAAGTAGCGATGCAATTGCCGACAAACATGGCGACTGATGAAGCAAAAGACTAACTTTTACGCCATTTCGTGATGTAAGGGGAATCCCGGGAGCCGTTGGGGCCATCTTTGGTCCAAAAAGGCAACGACGAGAAGAAGGTGACCGTTAGTGTCGTGGGAGAAGTCAAGATGACTAGATGAGCGCCTACTAGGAAATTAATGGGGTCATGGAAAAGACCTTGTATGCTGTGGCTTGTAGTGGGTGATTGTGCCTACGTTCTTACAATGGGATGCCTGGGCTCATATAGTCATGGCAATATGTCAGGTCGGGAGGAGGAAGATTACCGTTACTCTAGTTACAATAGGCATGATAGTGGGGAAACAGGTGCCCGACGCAAAGAGTCTTGTAAAAAAGAGATGGCCATTATCTACTGACTTGTTGGTACACTGGTCTACTGGTTCCCTGGGCCATTGACGTAAGTTCATTGGCCATCCAGTGTACTGCCAATCAAGAATTACTCTTCTATTGGTTCTCTTTCTCTTCTTTTTTTTTTGCCATGTGCAAGAAGGATACACTTTAACAGATTACACAAGGTTGTAAGAAGTGACATACAAAGAATGGGCACAGCGACTAGGATTATGGTCAAGAAGGCTGAGGCTGGGACCGCGATGGTCACGTGTGTCCTAGGGTGGCCCAGGGGCCGAGGGAGGTGGCGTCAACACTGTAGTGAGGAACGATAAGCGGACCTGTGGACACGGAGGCCCGCGGAGATGAAAATGGGCGCCAATCATTGTCTTGAGGTCCGATGCTGGGTTGTCTTGTATCGGTAGTTCGGTGGTAGAATGCTCGCCTGCCACGCGGGCGGCCCAGGTTCGATTCCCGGCTGATACATAAGAAAATTATGTGTAGACGGATGTGGAGTGGTGGAACTGGTAGACACATTGAGAGATGTAAAGAATAGTGCTAAGGCCTAAGGAAGAATTGGGCTGACTTCATCTTTAGCGGTACAGGTTTTAATGGTTTTAGATGTTGAAAGCTTGCCCACCATACAGCCAAGGACGGCAGCCAGCAAAGGCCAAGACAAGAAGAAGGCGTGGGGTTACAAGTAGTCCGGGGAAATGGTAAGAATTCTAAATGAACTAGCCGAACGACTCGCCGAGGAAGACATCTTAGTTTGGCAAGTAACAAGAAGGAAGTTAGTTGGTAACCAGGAGACCCATCAGGCCGCACGTCCTAGGCAACAACAACAATGGCGGTGGAAAAGCATACAGTGTAAGATACAATTGTTACAAGGTGGTAATTAGTAATCATCGTAATACAGGCTTGATATTGAAGTCCACAGCCAAAGTCATCAGACCCAGGACCACAGGGCATAAAAGGTCGACGGGGACCAATCGCAACTGGTGTTCGGTTGCGTCACCTCTCGTCGATACAGATGGAAGCCTGTTGATACCTCTGATGGTGAGAGATTGTCGAAAGATCGTCACCGCGACTGTGGGTGCTAAGTGAGGAAATCCGGGGAACCACGAGGAGAAGATCAGAGAGAGATGAGGACGGCTCGGGAAGGTATGCTGGGCTCAGATGGGCCTGAGGGATCAAGACAAAGTTCTTGACAGAACAGGCACGACGATAGAGGCGTACGAGAACATGGACGATCGTCTTGAACGTTCGGCTAGTCCGCAGTCGCGGGATCCGGATTGGTTAGGAAACAACATCCGACGGGCGCGCTTCAAGGTTGGCACGTAATGGTGACTGTTCTTGACGTTGTTAACACTAGGTCCCAAAATCGTGGGAAGGGGACTGGCAACAATGTTGATGCCGAATCTGGTAGAGGCGGAGATGGTCCATTGGAAGAAGGTAGGCCCGCAGACGGGGATTGTGGAGCATGGCCTGTTGCTGATCGGCCCAGGTGTGGTCCGTGAAGATTGTCAAGTTGGCGCATCGTGAATGGGCGCGGATGTCGTGACGAGTGGACGGTCGCTCCCAGAAGATGCTAGTAGAAGCTACAGATGGAAATAGTCCTGAAAACGTAGACTGGGATCGTCGGAACCAAGGTCTTGGTCGAACGGGTTTCGAAAACAAATGGCGTCTTGTACGAGGAGGTGAGGCCGCCTGTGAAATCCGTGGTGGTCGAGAGACTCTTTTGTTTTGGTCGGAGATGGTCCAACTGAGACGCCCACAGGCGCTGGTTGTCGTGGTAGACTTAGACGAGTTGATGAAACGGGCGCCACGACTGGACTTATTGAAAATGAGCGCTTGGGCGCCGAAGTTATGGTCTCGGAATTCTGGTCCAAAGATGAGTCCACAGCGGCGATTTAATTGGTGAATCCATTCTTAACTCAGAGAGAAGTGCTGAAGGCCCAATGGTCCTAAGATTCAAACTTCAAGGAGGACTAGGAGTGGTAGCGCCTGTAGAAGTTCAAGTTTGCCGAGATGGTCCTATGCTGGCGGAGCTGAACGAGCAACCATAAGCGGTGGTGCCCTAAGAAGAAAGATGAAGCATGGTCCAGATTAAACGTTTTTATAAGGACACCTGTGCCCGCGCATGCACAGAAGGAGAGCTAATAACTAGACAGGGAAGCCAACAAGTTTCGCTAGGGTTTAAGCATCCCAAAGGAGGGAAATATATAAAAGGCAGGTAATGTATCTTTCGTCGGCTATTGAAACCAATTTTTACACCATAGCGTTTAGTTTTCCTTTAACCTTCTCCTCACCTGTGGTAAAGAGGGGAAGGGTGGTGGAGGTTTGCGTCAACAGCGAGATCTCTTTCCTCTTTTTCTGAAGGTTCATCGTCCTGAAGAAGCTCCTGCCTCCAGTTTGGGAAGGGGTGTTTTCTGGAAAGGGCGACCTACACTTTTCCGTTCTGGAGTTGTGGGGTTTTTTGGCAGGTTTCTCTACTTTCCCTTCCTTTTGCACAATCCACAGTAGTTAAGATTTTTTTCTTTAACCCTTTTACTTTCTTTTTCTGTGAACCATTTTACTCCATGTGAACTTCCATACAACGATTGCCCACATCTGCAGGTCAAATGGGAATGAGTTACAAGAAACTACAACTGCAGCAAGACCTGATACGGTCCAGTTTTGGTTTGTTGCCAGGAGGTGCAACGGGACTGGCGTGGGAAGGCGCATAAGTACAAAGGTATTGTTAACCATTGCTAGTATTGTCTGCATCATCTCTCATTGGATGGCCATTGTTCTGATAATGACAACATGTATACCGACGAGTGTATCTAGACACAGGCTAGTGCGTCATGACAACTCTAAATAACGTTGCCAAAGAAATTGTGCCCAATTCACAAAAAATTAACAAAATGTCAAAATAAAACAAAAAAACTGGTAAAGAGGCCACCAATTGAGAATGGTTCGGCCTCTCCAAGGAGTGATATAAAATTAAAATATTGGGAAAATGGCTACTTAAAAAAAGTAGCAGGATGGAGTCCCTTAAAAGTGTCCCTTGATGAAAATACATGCTAGTTTATTATTGCAAAATGAACGCATTAAGTACAGAGACAAAAAGGCAAGACATAATTTTAAAGTATGGTAACCTGGGAAAGTTACAACCAGTCGTTCTACAATTGGCCACATTGGCTAGGACGAGAGATAAACTTCATTGAGCCTTACTAGTTTTCCTTTATGACACTTCAGCTTCAACTGACTTAAGGCTCCAAGAAAATTAAACAAGCAAACCTCGAAGTCAAGACAGTTCACAAAAGAGGGTGGTATCAAACCAAAACCCACAAGTGGTGAAGTACTCCGTCAAGCTGCCAAATGCTTTAGCCGTTGTGAGTGGTGATATCAAAACATAAAGCTATTTTGCAAAGTTCAAAGAAAAGTTATGTAACTGAAGAAAACTTGGCCAATTGCCTTTTCGTTTCCTCTTTTTAACACATCGTTCTTTCACTACTCCACCACTTCAGCAATGAATTGCCTCCCTTTTTTCTCCCAGTCATATCAAACATACCGACAAAACGAATTGTGAAAATTCACTGCGACGTCTAATTCGAAAACAAAACGACAAAATACCAGTGCTACCTGGTTGATTTTGGTTTCTATTGCCTGTTGAAAATATACATTACCTTTTTTTAATAGCATTCTCCTTCTCAAATGCTGTTCAAACACCTTCATATAAAAGTCGAAGTAGAGCGACAGAGCTCACCTTTTCGACACCTCTATCATGCCCAAATAGCAACTAGAGGGGAGTAGGGCGAGACCAAGGTAATGTATATTTTCAACAGGCAATAAAAACCAAAATCAACCAGGTAACACTGGTATTTTTTCGTTTCTAGTTACCTTGAAAATATCCATTACCTTTTTTAATAGCAATCCCATAGACTTCGTCAAGGCAGCGGGCGCCATTTGACACAATTTCCCTCAGGTAGCGACCGGTTCCCTTCACAGAATGGCAACATGTGTTAAAAGGGTTACAACATTCGTCGGGCAGCTATAAATTGCCCAACACGGTACAAGCCCTCCGCTTCATGAGACATGTCTCGGAGATAGTAGGACGTGAAGACCATGGGGTGTCTCCAAGAAGCAGCTTCCATAATTTCAATGATAGGAATGTTGCTGTAGTGATCCCAGGAAGCGGAGATCGCTCGCAGTTCACGGGCCGTTACCCTGATGCCTTCCACTGCACCGTTAATGTCAAGTGCCTCATAGGCTTGCACAATGACACTCTTGAGCCAGGTAGCAATCATCCGGGTAGATGTAGTCCCAACCTTATTATTAAACGGAAGGAAGAGTTGAGAACGTCCCCTGCGGATTGGTTCGGAAGCCTTAAGGTAGAAACGATGGCCCGCACTGGGCATAAGGTGCGTTCGTCATCCTCTCCCAGTATGTTAGAGAGAGAGGGGATGATGAAGGGATAAATGCGCTCAGTGGGTTTTTGAGTTTTTGCTCAGAATGACGATCGTGGAGTGAGTGTAACACCAGTAAAATTCGGTACGAAGAAACAGTCTTTTTCGGTTGCTGATAGCGCCTGTAGTTCGCTACATCGGAGACAGGCAGCCAGAGCAACAAAGAATACCGTTTTTCTTGTCAGATGACTGAGTCGTGAGGAAGACATTGGTTCGTACGGTGAAGCTAGGAGGACTGCCAGGACGATAGACAAGTCCCAATCCGGGAATTGCATCCGAATTCGTGGTCGGTCCAGTGGATGGAATGAATCAAAGACGAAATCCTATAATCTGTAAGGAGGGTGGTATTATTAGCGGTGTTGAAAACTGCATTTAATGCAGAGCGGTAGACTAAAATAGTGGAGCCACGCAATCAGCTTTTGAAGAGGATGGTGAAAAAACGGAGAAGGTCATGCATAGAGGGATGGATAGGATCAACTTGTTCTGTGACACACCATTAAAGCCAGCGTTTCCAGTGGTTGTCGTATATTTTATTGTAGAGGAGCGGACGGCCCTGGAAGCAATGCGGATGGCCTCGTCTTCAAGAATGCCTGTTGCGCGGAGGAGCTGGACGATAGTAGCCACCCGTGAAGGCGTAGCGCAGGAAGGTTCGGATGGTTGACCAGCCTGTTGTTCTGGGAAAGGAGGTCCTTCCGATCCGGTAGCTGACGAGGGGAGTCGATGAGGAGGCTGAAAAGCAATGGAAATCATGCTGCAGCGGGCCAGTTCGGAGCGACCAGAAGGAATCGTCCGCAACTGTTGGCGATTTTGCGGAGGACTATAGGAAAGAGACGCGGAGGAGGGAAGGGGTACGCATGAAGCTGATTCCAGTCCAGAGTTAGTGCATCTACGGCCCAAGCTCGGGGGTCTGGTAGAGGACTGACGAATAGGGGAAGTCTGGCATTGAACCTCATGGCAAAGAGGTCTACTAACGGTCGTTGCTAAAGGAGATAAAGATTGTGGCAGACTGCAGGGTGTAGAGTCCATTCGCTGGCGGGTGGATTGCGGCTGAATAGGGAGTCGGCTATTACATTCAACGACCCGGGAATGTGGAGGGGCAGGAGGTAGATCCGATGGATGATACAAAATCGGACAATTTGGGAGGCTATATGATGTAATGAGAGGGAGTGTGTCCCGCCTCCCTTGCGTAGGGAAGCAACAGCCCTGGTGTTGTCTATGTGGACTTGTACCACGTGTCCTGTCACAAACTGTTGGAAATGTTGAAGGCCTAGGAGAACTGCTCGCAGTTCCAAATAATTGATGTGTTCTATTACTTCGGTTGTCCAGTTGCCAGATATCGTAAGGTTGTCGATATGGGCTCTCCAGCCTGTTTGACAGGCGTCTGTGAGGAGGTGGAGGTTCATGGAGAGGAACTGACACCGTTAGGTTCATAACATCCATCCACCAGGTGAGTGTGTCGGAGGGGAAGGATGGTCCCCGCAGTTGGGGCGGAAGGTTTATGACCAAGAGAGGGTTTCCCCAATGGGAGGAATGATAATGGTCCAAGAGGCGTGCCATCCATCTTCCGTAAGGGACGAAATCTACGAAGGAGTCTATAGTTCCGATGGTGGAGGCAAGGTCGCGGAACGTGTGGAGTGGCATGTGCAGGAAAGGCCGGGCGGAGCGGAGGAGAGCTGCTATGCGGTCCAGTGATGGCATGACGGAGGCTGAGCGGAGGTCGAAGAATTCTCCTAGGAACACAAAACATTGAAGTCGTGACTTCGGAAGGTTTATGCCTAGTCCTAGGTGATGAAAAAGAGACATGGCGTTGCTTAGGTTGCTGGATAGAGGTTGATGGATGCAGAAGGAGACAATCGTCGAGGAAGGCGTGGACGCGGATGCCCCGCTGGTGAGAACTGGCTGTAGGACCATGGTAAAAATTCGTGGTGCTGCATTTAAACTGAACGGAAGGCAGAGGAACTCGAAGATGGTTCCGTCGAGTAAGAATCGGAAGAGGTGACGGACAGAGGTATGAAGCGGAATGTGAAGGTAGGTGTCAGCTAGATCGAGGGACACAGTCCAGTCATTGGGTTGGAGGGACTCACGGATGGAAGACACAGTTTTATTTGAAAATGTGGGTAGAGAAAAAAATGGTTCACTGGTTTCAGGTTGAAAATAAGGCGAGTTCCATCTGTTTTCTTTTCGCAAAGAAAGATGGTGCTGTAAAACCACGGGGTAAACGTGGCGGTACAACCAGAATAGCTTCTTTCCAGAGTAAAGTCGTTATTTCTGCGCGGGGGGGGGGGGGGCAAAGATCGAGGTTCTTAAATCCCATGGTGGGTCTGGCACCGGAGGGTACGGGAAAAACTTTGGCTTGAAACCGCTTGAAATGATGGAGAGAACTACGGGATCGGAGATCCCTGTTTGCCAGGGTTTGGTATAGAACCGAAGGCCTTCCCCTACAACTTGTGGGGGAGGCGGAATGTCAATAATGTTCTCGTCCCTTATAACGAGATTGCGAGGTGGATCGACGTTTGCGATCGGGGGTGGAGGAGTGCCACAGGGGGCGGCCACGTCCGCGTCCCTGGGTTCAAGATGGAAAGGGCGAAGCAGAACGCAGAGCCGGAGGCGGAAGGGACTCAAGTTGTTTAGGCTTCCAGTCATCAGTCGGAAGGTCAGACTTCGGTGGTAAGGACCGAGGGCGGCGAGACGTACGATTCTTGTAGGCCGTGGGAAACCAAAGAAAAAACGCCTGGAAAATGGATTTCGTTGCAACCATCGAGGGGCAACTTTAAACTACTTGAGTACAGTTCCTCTAGCACTAAAATATCATAATTTAACATCTTATGGATCATAAGTTTGCACATTATTTAGTAATTCTACTTCAAACAGCGTAATCTGAGTTCATGTATTATGCTTTCCAAAAAATCCACCCAAATTAACAGCCAAATGGAGCGTTTCATAAAATGTGATTTAAAATGTTTAAAAATGGTGTTGCTATTGAGCATCAAAATATTTTAACATGGATGGTTTAGGTCAAACCGGATGTAGCCCTCTAAAACGATATTGTTAGTGACGTTAACATAAGGTTTAGCTAAATTGTGGTCAAGCAATCAATATCTGGATATCATGGATATCTTTTCTTTACTAACCACAATAGGAAAGCGAATTACTTTCAAGATACTATATCGTCCATCCACCGTCTGCATTATCTTACGGACGGTGTCAACCAAACGACTGATTTTGATGACATCAGAGTTTTAAAAAATTTCCAAAAGAAAGTTAGGAACTTGAAAAAATTGGCGATATAAAAAGAAAACTTAAAGCATGGCAGTTGTCATTCCTTAATAAATGTGCACTTCTTAATGTATTCTT